>LPNX010489635.1:2586-98342 GCA_001517045.1 Pseudotsuga menziesii | reverse complement strand
CACCTCCCTACCTCCCTTATTTGCTAGACTTTCCAATAGAATCAAAATGCAACAATACAGATATGTCTCTGCTTACCAAACCACTCTGCTCTGTTCAACATGGACTCTCTGCTCCTCTGTTCTATTCAACTGTTCAGCACATTCTTCAGTTCCTCTGCTCTGCTATTCTGCTCATTTAGTATCAGTTTACAGTACTGATCTCTTAATACTCTGCACACCATTACTCTCCTCAAAACAGCTCACAACATTTTCTGCTTGCTACAATATATATATATATAAATTCCAGTCGGTTCTCATTCTCTTTGTTCATTACAAAAAGCGGTTACGGACTCTTCATGTACCATATAATTGCAAATGAGAAACCGTTCATAGATTTCTAACTGTCAAGACTCTCAACATCTCGAACGCTGATCTGTACAAAAATGATTCACATTCCACGAATACCATAGATTCTCAAGATCTCTAACTGAAAGACCCTTCGAATACCCAGCTTGCCTGACTCTCTGCATTCCATGAATAGTCATTCTCTAATTCTCTGATCCCATTGGCTCCTCATCGAATCAATACTGTGCTAGACTCTTCATGTTCCACTGCTTCCAGTTCAAAGAGCCCTGGGCTCGATTCTGAATATGGAGACTTCCTCTGCTCTTTAAGCCATCTGTGATTTTCATATCCTTCTGCGGTTTTGGTCATCAATTGCTTGAATGATAGACATCTCGTGATTCTTCAGAAAGACCTTGTCCAATGCTGGAGTTGAGCCGCTGCTTGTTTAAATTCATCGAAATTTTATTTGCTTATACCCCCGCCGTTGCGGAAAGATAATCGGCTTCAGTCTCGGTATTCTTCTTCGATGTATTTTTCCTTAGTCGGCTGATTGTTGAGTTGTGGGCTTCCGCTATTGCGGATGAGAAAGACATAAAAATTTCGCCGTTGCGGCTCTTGATTTTGCTATCATGCCGACGATAATATCCTGATTCCGCTATTCCGCTATTCGCTATCATGCCGACGATGCTATTCTGCAAAGTTTGACAGAATGACTTTGCCTATGGCAGTATGACTTGTCTTTGTTGCTTCTGCCGTTGCGGCTCCCAAAGCAACTAAGCGTCCGAAGTCCAAAGCGCTCCGACTGTCGATGCTTATCAGTCTTTTAGTCGAGTGTGTCTTTAACCTTTCCTTTTCCGCCGTTGCGGCTGGGAAAGTCATTCAGCTTCCAATGTAAATAGCTTCCGTCTTCTGATTTCTTTGGATGACTTGTCTTTGTTGCTTCCGTCGTTGCGGCTCCCAAAGCAACTAAGCGTCCGAAGTCAAAAGCGCTCCGACTGCCGATGCTTATCAGTCTTTTAGTCGCGCGTCTTTAACCTTTCCTTTTCCGCCGTTGCGGCTGGGAAAGTCATTCAGCTTCCGATGTAAATATCTTCCGACTTCTGATTAAGAGTTTTCCCGCCCGCTCAACAGGATTTGTGGATTTTCCATAGACTTTAGTCTGAATATCTAGCACCTCCCACTGTTCGATTTTCTCCATTGATACCTGTGTGCCTGCCTCTTTTTCAGTAGATTGCCACATCCATTTGACATCAGTTCCCTTTCTCTTTATAGCAGATAGCCATCAATGACAATACATTAAAACTTTAAGACTGAGCACTAGCTACCATCTACTAGTCTTGAACACACCACTCTAAAAGATATTCCAACATAGTGCACATCTAACTAATAAATTATGTACAATAAACAATTTTGCAATTATCAAATAAAAATATGAAGATACTTAAGTAGATTTTCATAGTTTGTAATAATTATAGAAGGATTTATGGATTTATATTGTGTATAAATCAAGATAAAGTTGACATTACTTCATTTAACTTATCTTGATTTATCCATGCATTGATGTATCACAAGTTTAAGTAAGCTTAACTTGGAACATTCGTCTATTTCAGGTATATCTAGTTGATTTGTGGCTTAGTGAAATGTAAATAAATGAATAGATAATTTGTAAGCATTTTCTCTATAAAAATGATACGAGTTCTCACTGTACATAGTTGATCAAGAATAAGGGGGGTGTTGGTGCATAATTATGCGTGGACATTATTTAATCACTAGTGCACATTTAACTAATAAATTATGTACAATAAACAATTTTGCAATTATCAAATAAAAATATGAAGATACTTAAGTAGATTTTCATAGTTTGTAATAATTATAGAAGGATTTATGGATTTATATTGTGTGAATGTTTAGGGAACTTTTCTAAACTTTCACACATTTTAAATCAAGATAAAGTTGACATTACTTCATTTAACTCATCTTGATTTATCCATGCATTGATGGATCACAAGTTTAAGTAAGCTTAACTTGGAACATTCGTCTATTTTAGGTATATCTAGTTGATTTGTGGCTTGGTGAAATGTAAATAAATGAATAGATAATTTGTAAGCATTTTCTCTATAAAAATGATACGAGTTCTCAATGTACATAGTTGATCAAGAAATAAGTGAACTTTCTCAATTGCTCCAAGGACATTTTCATTTTAAAGGTTTTACCACATATCCAATGTTATTGTGAGTTGGTTACTCCTCTATGATTTTATGACATGTGTAACTTCAAACAATCTTGTTTTTTGCACTCCTCGTCTTCACTATTTTCTATGTAATGTCCATTGTTGTTCATAAAGGTCCCTATTGTTTCTTTCTAACCTAACATTATTTAGGTCCCATGCCACTAAAAAAAGATGTCGAGGCTTCTTCTCTTTTGTAACCAAGGTTCATGTTGGAGTGGTTTCCTACCTAGTTTGTAAATTTGTAGTTTCAAAACATAATCTGAAATGCTTTATTCAATTACAACATTTCCAAAATAAATATTTGATTTAAAAAAATATAATAACCTTTATTGATAACGTCCTGTAAAAATACATAATTTTGATTACATAACTATAATTGAATAATCATGAAACAACAAATACTAATTTTTATTAACAACCTCCATGTAAAAGTTACATATCTTTAGATGCATAATTATAATTAAATATGAGAAAACAAACATCAACCCTTAAGAATATAACTATAATAAAATAATAAACACCTACCAAAATGCATCTCATTTACAACTAAATACCCAATTCACACATACTTTATATCACCCCACTCACATTTGATTGTAATAGCTCTTATCTATAACCACCATGTAAAAGAGAACCACCATGTAAAAGAGAACATAGTGTGGGATGCATAACTATAATTTAATCATCACGACCCATTGTTTATCATTTACAATCTAATACCCCAATCACATAATTCGTAAAAACTTGATATTTTAAAATAATAATATGGTATGATTTTTTAGACAACAAACATCTGCCCATCCCTTTATCATTTATAACTCTTAATTTCCACTCTCACATATTTCATTGGCATAATTATAAAAAAATAATCACGAGTCATTGTTTATAATCTACATCCCAACACTTAACCACATTTTTTTCTTAAGAAAAAACCTATTTTCTATTTGAGAATTGAAAATACAATTTTGAGATGTCGAAGCTTATTAAGACAACAAAACAATTACTTGATTGTGACATGAATAATCCCCAACAGACAGAGGTGACGAGCTCGAGAGGTACAAGACATTGTTGAAATTTTAAAATTGATTCAACTACATATAACAACAAAAAGCAATTCTAGGAGAGAGTAAATAGTATCCTAAACAAACAAATCAAAAATTGATTATGATATGTAAGGACCATTGTGATACTTTGCTATATAAATATTCCCTAGATCCAATTGTAGCGTGACTTTGTAAAGTCCATCGACTATGGTATTTGACTCACAAAAAACATGTGTATACTGCTCACGATAGAAAGACTTGTTGACTTCCCTCAAATGCATGACAAGCAACTGCAAACTAATGTTATGGCTTTGAGAGTCGATTGTTATCAACTTGATCATCATAAAGGAATCACCAAACAAAAAATCCTCATGTACTAGAAAATTTTAAAAGTTAAAATAAAGCAATGAACTTCCCTAAATTGTTTGCACCTTCTCCTAAGTAGACCTGCCTTGTAGAATATTGACTACCCGACATGCAACGTATAAAATCCAAACTACATTTTTTGTTCATCCTTTGACATGCCCCATCAAAGAAAAACCTTGCCACCTCATTATTGATATCTGTTGAACCAATTGCACAACCAAACTTGTTTTTAGTTGGTTGTCTGTAGTGTTTGAGTAAAGCTAGAATTTGTGTCGAAGCCTTAAAACAATTCACACATAAATATTTGAATATGGAAGCATTCCATGTTAACCAAATTCCACTAAATATGGGAACACCCTAAGAGGTTTGAGTTCCACCCTCTGAAACTACTCAGCAAAACAAACAGAGATACATTCCTTATCCCATAACTTTGGAACTTGTAGGTGGGTCTTGATCTCTCTCCAAATCTCCCTCGTAAACTGACAAGAAAGAAATAGATGCTCATTGGATTCCTCATCCGATCAACATAGAAGACAAATGCCTACCCCATGGTAATTCTTGTGCTATATCTGGTCCCATATGAGTACCTTTTCTCCTTTTTCTAAAATGAACACTATAGGAACCATAATTTCTCTTGTGGCATATTTTCAATGGGGAATTCACCAAATGGATGTCAAGAGTGATTTTTAAACGATGATCTTCGTGAATAAATTTATATGCAACAACATCTTGGTTTTATCATCTCTGACACTTCAAGTTTGGTATGCAAAATGAGCAAGTCTTTATATGGTCTTAAACGCAAACCTAGAGCTTGGTATGAGAAAATTGATACTTATTTCTTGAATAATGGTTTCAAGTGGTGTCGATTTGACCCAAATATGTATGTCAAGTACTTTGATGATGATATCCTCATTGTGGTTCTTTATGTGGATGGTATAACCTTGACTGGAAGCCAAATTTCATTAATGCATGAATGGAAGAATGATCTTAAGCATCGATTTGAAATTACAGAATTAGGTCTATTGCATTATTTTATGGTTCTTCATATTTGGCACATGGATGATGGTATCTTATTTTCTCAGCCTAAGTATGCTTTATATTTACTAGCAAAGGTTTCATATGAGTGATTTTAAGCCTTCACCAACACCATTTTATTCAGGAGTAAAGTTAATTATTGATTGTGATACTCCTCTTATTGATGCCACATTACATTATGGTGTTTTCTATTCTGGAAGGGATTTAGTTTTACTTATTGGTTATACATATTCTGATTGGGAAGGGGAAAATTCAGATGGTTATACTTGGTTCAAGTCTAATTTCATGGTCCAGTAAGAAGTTAAGAACACATTATCTTTGAGTCTTGTGAAGTAGAGTACACGGTAGTTTAGGAAGCAACTAAAGAAGCAGCGTGGATCTGACATGTTCTTATTGAGCTTGGAATGGTTTAGATTTTTCCTTCAGAGTTAATATGTGAAAATCAGAGTCAACAATTCAACTTGCATATAATCCAATGTATCATTCCAATACCAAACACTGATGATGTATTTTTAACTTCGGAATGTATTCACTTGTATATTTTATATTGTATTTCATTGTACCCCGATGGAGATGTTTGTTCCTCCAATCAGGAGAGTCATTAATATAATAAAGTCATGTAAATTCATTAAGGTAACCCTCCGTTGTAAGTCGAGTCAATAGTCCCCACAGTTGAGTCATATTAGGGTTAATAGACTCTCCTAGTGAGGTCGACCCTGTAGAGTAATTGTCAAGTGGAAAACAAGTATAAATAGAGAGTGAGATTCTCTATTTGTAACAAAAACTCACTCAACAAGCGCATGAGTGAGAGAGGAGTAGCTCGCACAAGGGAGAGAAAGAACAACTGTCGGAGATCATCTTTGTATCTTTGGGTTTTACTTTTGCTTTTGGTGCTCATTCTATCTCTGAGGAAGTTGCGAGGTTTTCTCCTTTATGGTTTCCCCGAGGAAATTTTTTTGTGTCTCTTGTCTCTTTTGATTATTGTTGTGCATGTTATTCTCTCAGATAAGATCCTAGATCATATTGATTAAATGATAAAAATATAACATGGTATCATACCTAACTTGAGAAGAAGACACTGTGCAACTGCGGGAAATAGGGCTTCCTAGTTGAAGGTGTTCTCTCCACAGATCATCAAGCAAGGAGGGATAGGATAACTCACCTCACTAGGGCGCATCTATTGGTGGTAGTAGTTTATGAATTAGAGAACATTCACTATATAGCCGAAATACAGCTGCAATGGAATCTAATGGAAATTATGGTTTTATGCCTGGAAACCCTAGAAGACTGAATTTAGTAATCCTATACATTTCTCTATAATGTGTGATTAGAGAAGGATCATAAGCCAAAAATTTTATAGGCCGAAGAGAAATTCATGCTGTACACTGTGTAAAAATTTCAGCCTCGTATTCGCTATAATTCAGGAGATATGGTTCCTCCAAATCAGGGTTCCTGCCTCCTCCAAAATACAGTCATAAACAGGTGACCTAGGTATATTTGCTATATCTCGGGATAGGAAGGTGCAAACGAAATTTCGAAGATGTTGCAGGTAGGGAACGAAATGTAGTTTATGTGGTAAGTTTTTCACACCCAGAATGTGAAACAGTGACACGTGGAAGTCCATACAAGTTTGCTATCCTGAACAGTCCCCAAAACAGTCACCTTAGGAAAATCCGAATAAGCCCCACCTGGAGAATACATTTCCGCTCTAACCTGTGGGGTTGGAAATAAGACTTATTAGGATATCACAGTGAGAAGTTTCATACCTAAAGGATCCAAAACTTCAGAGATAAAGCAGAATAATAATATCAGTCATTTATGCAGAAGAAATTGGACAAATCATCTTGAAGAGGCACATATTTCTATCAAATCAAAAGTTTGAAATTGCAAGTTTTGAAAATTAGGGTTTCTATGACAAACCCTAGTTCAGCCAGCTCCAGAAACAGGATGGACACCTTAAATCTGTAAGATCTAAATTTTTGTTATTTACATTTGAGGTTCTCATTTCAAAATGACTAATCACACCAGCTTGATGACAAGCTTGGTGAAGCTGAAAACTTTCGAGTATGGAAGTATAGGACCTCTGCAATCCTTGAAGAAATTGACTTGGATCAGTATTTCGGTAAGAAAGGTATAGGATCCAGAGGGAGATGAGGGTAAGGCTAGAGCCAAGAGAATCATTGCAGATTCTATTGAAGACCATCTCATCCCTCATGTGTCATCCTTGAAGACACCAAAAGGAAGTGTTTGATGTTATGACAAATAAATCGAAGAATAATAAGATATTGTTATAACCACCTTGAATGTCCTCCCAGGATCATGGGACTCATTCATTCGAGGAATGTGTGCCAGAAGGAAGTGATTAACTTCAGCAGACTTTGGGAAGAGTGCACACAAGAAGAAGCTCGACTCATAATGAGAGAAGATAAGATGGTATCAAATGAAGATCAAGCTCTCACGAATATCCCTCAAGCGATGAGGAATATGAAGGACTCAATTCTTGAAGAACCTCTTATCCATCTTAGAATTTGGATAAGAACTGATGATGCTATGAATGAAGAAGATGATGAAGATGAAGGCTCAAGAAGGAGTCTACCTAAGAAACAAATAAATATAAGTATTTGAATTGTCTTTTCCTATATATCTAGTTGCTTAGTTGTGAAATGTATTATGCATGATAGAATGTCTACATTAATGAACAATATACTACTAATATGCATGTTATGGGTAAGTAGCCTATAGTACTATAAAACACTCCATTGCTACTTATCTAGGACGAAACCTCTGTGTTCACATATTGGGATTAGTGCAAAATCTCAATAATGTTATGGTAGAGATGGAAGGCATCTGCAAAGTTTCTATGTATACGAGATATGGATGAATGTTGTATTGGCTAAAATAGTTGCGTGATTATATCTTTATGCATAAGAATTTTCCATTGTGAATATTCCTTATGAAAATTTTCTAACCATACAACCGGTGCATTTGAATTGTAGGAAAGATCGCGTATAATCACCTACAATAAAAGGGATGAGACTTGTTCCGAAGAAAAAGTGATGCCAGTTCAAGATTCACTCCAATAAGCATACATGAAGATGAACCTGAAGCTTCCATAGCGAAAGAAAGAGCTTCAGAAGAATATAAAGAGAAAGGTAGATGAAGAATAGTATGACGAGACTTCCAAAGAAAGCAAGAGGCCTCAGACACACTCTAGTTATGTCACACTGTTGAGCGACATCATGGATGTAGAGCCTTCCAGCTATGAAGAATTATCCAAGAATAAAGGGAAGGAGAGTACCAGTTCAAGAAGAATGATGTCTAGGATGTGGTATTGAAACCTGAAGGGAAGTCCGTAGTGTCTTCCATATGGATCTACAAGATCCAATATGCAGTAGATGGTAGCATCATGGGATACGAGGCAAGATTCGTAGCACAAGGATTCTCATAGAAAGAAGGCATAGACTATGAAGATAAATTTGCAGCCACTGGGAGTTGAGACACATGATAGGCATACTCGTGTGCAAATTAAAGAAGGCCTTGTACGAGCTCGGAAGGCACCCATGGGATAACACATACATGAGGAGCTTGAATATCACCTAGAGTGATGAAGATCTTAACCTTTGCTACAAGGTTGAATATGAAATCCTATAGAGGATGACAAGCTAACAAATGGGTGCAAGAAGAACTTTTCAAAAGGTTCAAGATAGAGGATCTTGGTATCCAGTGACCCTAGATGGATACATAGAATATTAGTGGTAGAGGAAGCTACTTGTCACTCCAGTACAGAATGTTTCAATACATAGAGTACAAAAGGAAAAGGGAGAATCATGCTCTGCTTCAGAGGGAGTGACTGTAGAAGATCCTAAGGTTCGACATGGTATGACGAGATGGATAGCTTACTGATGGCTCTAGGCTTTACTGAGAGTAAAGAATTTCAACCTTTGCTTCAAGGTTGAAGGCAGAAGACCAGTAATGCTCCTGTTATATGTCGATGACCTGTTCCTGACAGGAAAAGAGGAACTCATTAAAGATGCAAGAAGGAGACTTGATGTTGAGTTCAAGATGAAGGACTTGGGTATGATCCACTACTTTCTAGGCATGGAGGTGTGGCAGAGTGTGGATGGAATCTCCCTTTGACAAGGGAAATATGCAGGGGAGATCCTGAAGAGGTTCGAGATGATGGACTGCAAGGCCATGACCACACCTATGGAAATGAACCTGAAGCTATTGAGTGATGCTTCATTAGAGTCAATTGATGCCACGATGTAACGTCAGATGATTCGGTCCTTGATGTACCTAAAAAATACGAGACCAAATATTTGCTTTGCTGTGAACACATTGAGCCAGTTCTTGACGGATCCAAGACATGATCACCTGGTTGCAAAGCATGCAGTGAGGTACCTGAAGGGTACAATTGAGTATGGGCTCAATTATGATACGAAATAGAAGACTAACCTACATGGTTATGTTGATTTGGATTGGTAGCACCAATGAGAAGAAGAGAACCTTGGGTTGCTTCTTTAGTTTGAGATCCAATATGGGCTACTGGTGTGGTAGGATGCAGTCCTGCATGGTGCTGAGTACAGCCAAGGAAAAATATGTTTCCACTTGCTTGGCTATTTGTGAGGTAGTATGTTTCTTTTGAAAGCTACTATTTGATTTGATTGATCTAACTTGAATTTTTGTATGATGCAGAGAGGAGCAGTGAAGCTCCAGTATGTGATCTAGATCGAGATCTCTCGAAAGAGGGAGTGATGAGTTCTAGAATATTCAATGAGGCAGGTTGTCTGAGCATAAAATCCTGGTGAAACTTGTAGGTTTCTCAGACATAATTAGTCCTGTAGGTTGTCCTCGTATTTAATCAATCCTGGCGAAGCTCGCAGGTTATCCTTGGACGTAATCATCCCTAATGTGATTCTATGCTAGAAATGGCCAAAGTGAATTTTGAGCACTTCAGAGAGAAGCTTGGCATTCTTCAAATCGAGGTTCCTTTTAAGGGGAAGTGATGAGTCCGAGAGTCTTTCTGACATGGTGGCAGGTTGGGCCTCCCATGGTCGGATGTAAGTGCAGATCCTTTTTGACATGGTGGCAGGTTGGACCTCCTGTGGTCAGATGTAAGTGTAGAGCCTTTCTTACATGGTGGCAAGTTGGGCCTCCCATGGTCAGATGTAAGTGCAAATCCTTTCTGACATGGTGGCAGGCTGGTCCTCCCATGGTCAGATGTAAGTGCAGATCCTTTCTGACATGGTGGCAGGTTGGGCCTCCCATGGTAATATGTAAGTGCAGAGCCTTTTCGACAAGGTGGCAGGCTGGGACTTCCATGGTCGGATGTAAGTGCAAAGCCTTTCTGACATGGTGGTAGGCTAGGCCTCCCATGGTCAGATGTAAGTGTTGGACCTCCCATGGTAAGATGTAAGTGCAGAGCATTTCTGACATGGTGGGAGGCTAGGCCTCCCATGGTCAGATGTAAGTGCAGAGCCTTTCTGACATGGTGGAAAGCTAGGCCTCCCATGGTCAGATGTAAGTGTTAGGCCTTTATGACATGGTGGCAGGTTGGGCCTCCCATGGTTAGATGTAAGTGCAGAGCCTTTCTGACATGGTGGCAGGCTGGGCCTCCCATGGTCAGATGTAAGTGCAGTACCTTTCTGACATGGTGGCAGGCTAGGACTCCCATGGTCATATGTAAGTGCAGAGCCTTTCTAACATGGTGGCAAGATAGGCCTCCCATGGTCAGATGTAAGTGCTAGGCCTTTCTGACATGGTGGCAGGTTGGGCCTCCAATGGTCAGATGTAAGTGCTAGGCCTCTCCGACACAGTGGCAGGTTGGGCCTCCCATGGTCGGATATAAGTGCTAAGACCTGCATCCAGCATGAAAAAGGGTTGGCTATGTAGAACTTCCTATGACGAGTATAATTGAGAGATAGCACCATTTGCTCGAGATAGCGGGAGCAGTGATGATGATGATCCAGTGATGAAGACTTGTGCTGATTGACTGTGTTAAGAGAATACATTCCTAGTTAAGAGGGAGTGTTGATGTATTTGTAACTTTAGAATGTATTCAATTGTATATTTTATATTGTATTTCATTGTACCCCGACGGAGATGTTTGTTCCTCCGATCAGGAGAGTCATTAATATACTAAATTCATGTAAAGTCATTGAGGTTAACCCTTCATTGTAAGTTGGGGCAATAGTCCCCACAGTTGAGTCATATTAGGGTCATTAGACTCTCCTAGTGAGGTCGGACCTGTAGAGTAATTGTCAAGTGGAAAACAAGTATAAATAGAGAGTGAGACTCTCTATTTGTAAGACACACTCACTCAACAGTAGCACATGAGTGAGAGAGGAGTAGCTCACACAAGGCCAAGAGAGAACAGCCGTCGGAGATCATCTTTGTATCTTTGGGTTTTACTTTTGCTTTTGGTGCTCATTTTATCTCTGAGGAAGTTGCGGGTTTTCTCTGTTATGGTTTCCCCGAGGAAAATTCTTTGTGTCTCTTGTCTCTTGTGATTATTGTTGTGCATGTTATTCTCTCAGATAAGATCCTAGATCATAATGATTAAATGATAAAAATATAAGAAACACATTGACCTTGATACTCATTACATTCTAGATCTTGTTGTAAATGATGTTATTTGTTTGAAGTATTGTCCAACATAACAACAAACAACATAATCTTCACCAAATCCATGACAAAGGTGAAGTTTGTGCATCTTTATAACTTATTGAAAATGCAGGAAATTGAAATCAAGGGAAATGTTAATGTAATTCCATATTCCCCCATTTGTGTGTTATTTCCCTTGTCATCATTAAGGAGGAATGTTGGAATGTGTAATAATATTTATAATGATTTATAGTGAGATATCGTTAGATGCTATGATGTCCTAACTAGAAAAGAAGGCATACTTCTCTTCATAAATCTCAATATTATGTAACAGGAGTTATCCCATATGCATCATGGATTAAAATTATTCTATTACCATTCTTTATATAAGAAGGGTGGACAAAAATTTATCCCACATGTGTTATGTGATGTAAATCTTCAATACCGTTTGGATATATGAAATTGCTATTGTGAAATATTGTAAATCTATGATATAATCATATGTGGGCTTGCTCAAGATTGTAAGATTTGGAGCTTCCCAAATAATAAATAATATCAAGCCTTCTCATGGATGCTTCCCCATTTGGGGGTTTACCATGTAAATTTCATTATTGGTTATTTGGTACTTGTGTAGATAGAATATTAGACTAGTTGGTTGATTTCGATTTACATGTTACTTATCTATTATTCTATGATAATGCATGGTTCCCAATAATCTAACATATATTTATAATGAAAAATTATTTATCAGATATATCTAACAACACATTAGACTCTTCACGATGCACATGCAATTTGATTCAAAGGTCATTAACTAGGTTGAAGAATGTTAGTCAGTTTTGTAGTTCTTCTTAATAGAGCATCATCCAGTTTCATAAACCCACAAGGGGCTCAAGCAAGACCATCTCCTATGACCTTTAATGTCCTTGTTGGTTGACGAGATTTGGAGAAATTTATACACTCTAAAAGAAAAAGTTAAACCTAATGGGGATACATGTGGTGGTAAAGTTTTTGTTAATCATATTTTATTTGTGGATGATTTATTATATTTAGAAATGCATTAGTTAGAGAAGTAAAGTTTTATGAGGATATTCTAAAGTTATTGTATTCACCGATAAGCAATAGGGATGAACATAAACTTTAAAAAAATAAAAGATTAGTTTCCATTAGAGTCAAATTAACATAAGGAGTATCACAATCAACAATTAACTTTACTCCTAATCAAAATGTTGTCTAGGAAGGTTGAAGTCACTCATATGAAACTATGCTAGCAAATATGAAGCATACTTGGGTTTAGAAAGGAAGATACCATCATCCATGTGCCAAATATGAAGACCCCAAAAAATGCAACAAGCCAAAATCTGTCATTTAAAATTGATGCTTAAAATAATTATTCAATTCATGTATTAGTGAAAGATGGTTGCCAATAAGGATTGGATCATTCACATAAAGAACCACAATGAGGACATCATCATTAAAGTACTTGACATACATATTTGGATTAGATCAACACTGCTTGAAACCATTCTTCAAGAAATAAGTATCAATTTTTTCATGTTAAGCTCTAGGTGCCAACTTAAGCCTGTGTAAAGACTTGTTCAATTTGCATACCAAAATTGAAGTTTTAGAGGTGATAAAACTAAGTGGTTGTTGCATCTAAATTTCTTCATGAAGATCACCATTTAAAAATCACTTTTGACATCCATTTGGTGAATTTCCCATTGAAAAGATGCAACCAGATAAATTATAGTTCTTATAGTGTTCATTTTAGCAACATGAGCAAAGGTTTCGGTATTGCATATACCTTCTTGTTGAGAAAAATATTTAGCTACTAAACTTGTCCAGGAGGAAGGGAAACAAGAGTCCAAGTATTTTTCTTCATTAAGGAGTCATACTCATCGGTCATTTATTTTTCCCTTTCAAGTTTGTCTTTAGCTTGAGCATAAGTGGAGGGATCATCCTTGGACAAAACTTTTGTTATGAGAGAAAAGTTGAATCTAGTTCGTAGAGTGTCAAATGGAATACACACCTTATAACTTTTGGATTCTATTTTTTTGTCCCAAAATAGATGCAGAGTAGTAGAGGGAAACACTCTAGTAAATTCAGAAAGGTCAAGTGGATCACTTGAAGAAGTAGGTGAAATAGGATCTAGATTAGGCACAAAACTAGAGGAAGGGCTAACAAATATGGGAGCAATAGAATATGAAGGAAAATTCAAAGTAACATGAGGGTCAACAGACCTAGGTAAATGAGATACTTCACTAAATTGAACATATCATCGAATGATAGCACCTTGGGTAGATGGATCAGTTAACCTGTAAGATTTAGAATCCTCAATGTCACCAATGAATATACATTTGTGATATTTGGGCTCTAAATTTTTCCATTTTTCATTGGGAATATGCCAGGACCAACATTCACTGTCAGATATCTTAAAGTTATTAATATCAGGTTTCCTTCTACTCCTCTTTTCTTTGGGAGTAACATGCAAAAACTGCTTTAGTAGGAACTCTGTTCAGAATATTATTAGCACAGCAGATAGCTTCAATCCAAATTTTTTTATGTAATCCCTTCAAATAGAGCATATATCTAGCCATTTCAACCAAAGTTCTATTTTTTCCTTTCGGCTACTTCATTTTATTGAGGTGTATATGGAACAATCTTTTGATGTTGAATTCCATGTTTAGATAAATATGCATTAAATTCATTTTTAGTGAACTCCCCAACGTTATCGTTTTTCAATATTTTAATACTTTTGATTAGATTCATTTTGAACCAAGGATTTGAACTCTTGAAATACAACAAAATCTTCACTTCTATGTTTCAAAAAATAAACCCAAGCCTTTCTACTATAATCACTAATAAGAGTAATAAAATACACATCATGAGATAGATATGGGGTTTCAAGAGGATCACAAATGTCACTATGAATTAATTTCATTTGTTCCTTAGCACTCCAAGCATTACCTTTATCAAACACTTCCCTATGATGTTGACCAAGCACACAACCCTCACAAACATATTTAGTGGGATAAATTGTAGGAAATCCAATTACCATTTGGATAACATTTGCATTTTACCATAATTCAAGTGACCTAACCATTCATGTCATAATTTACTTTGTTCATTAGCATGAGAAACATGTAAATAAAATGGTTGATTTCAGGTGAATTAAAAGTTGTAGATTTGAATAAACTAACTTCATGATTAAGAGGGTCAAAAGAAACAACTTTGAAGTTGTTTTTGATATCTTTAAGAACAGATTTCTCTGACCATGCTTCAAACTTATAAATTTTTTGACAAGCACAATAAATAGAAAGAATATTGATGGGAATGAATTCAACATGAAAAAATCTTCCAATGTACCATTAGGAACTTTAACATCAACAAAACCTACTGCTAAAAGTTGTTTACCATCACTAAATTAAACTTTTTGTGATGTGTGCTTATTAATGTCATAAGATGAAAGCAAGGAAGCAGTACCAATCATATGATTAGAATCACTCTCATACATAATCCATTCCAAAAAATATGAAGTATTACTCAAATCAACATAATATGAACAAAGATATACATGTTGTTCATCAGAGGATTTATTCTTACCTTTAGCAAGGACTTTTATCTTTTTAGAACACAATTCTCAAAGTGGTTAGTTTTTCCACAATACTTACAAGCTTTAAGCACTTTGTATTTAGGAGCATCATTAGAACCATTATTAGAAGTGTGATGGGATGGACCTTTAATATGTGGTTTAGGGTTCTTATAAAAACATTTATGTGGATTAGTTTTAGTATGTACCATTAGAGATTTACCAATAGTTAACTAAGTTGATGCAATCAATCTATCTTGCTCACAAATCAAACCTTTACAAAATTATTCAAAGGAGGGTTTCATAGATTCGTTAGACAATTCCATAGCACGATTCCTAGTTTGGATGAACAAATAAAAAATAGAAGGTAATGTTTGCTCTACAAGAATGATAAGTGCAGTATCATTTTTCTTGTAATCTTTACCAGAATTATTTAGTTTTCCATTATAAGTTTTTAATTCAATAAGAAATTACTAAAATCCTATCAATTTTTTTAGGATCTAGCTCATGAATATTCTACTCAAGTTAATAATTTGAAACATCGTTGGATTTATCACACAAAGAAGCTAAAGTACAACTAGGATGTCTTCAACCTCAATATGTACATCTAAACCATCTAAAATAGTTTACCAATGAGTCCTCTTCCCTAGTCATAACACTATTCCCATATAGATAGGTCTTTGGCATCAATTCATTTATGATGTTCACCCTTGGCTAAGTGCCATAGATTCTTTCTCTTGATAATGCTAACCATCTTTCTCTTACAAGCAAGATAGTTTGTACCAATCAACTGAGGAACTGAAACAACCTCTAATATCAAGGTGATTAAAACTCATAAACTAGTAAACTAATAATAAAAAAACTAAGATGCTAATCATAGGGAAAATGCCAACGTTAATTAATTCTAAATTTTTTCAAAAATTAAATGTACTTTATATATATATGCATGTGTGTAGATTATGAGGACGATCCCCTTCGTGAGTCGATCTTTTGCTTCGACATTGAATTCCGTAGTATGGACATAACGATGAATAATGATAAAGCTACTCCTTGTAAACAAGTGATGTCATCCACAGAGATTAAGGATGAGAAGAAAGGTACGCCACCTTTATCCCCACACAAGTTACAAACTACCGACTTTGGTAATAACGAGCCCATACATGAATTAGTGCAGTTGAATCGAGGCCTGAAGAAAGCCAAAGGAATCAGGCCTAAAGTAGGATGTCCATAACTTTCGGTTGGTAGAGAGATCCAAATAATGGAAGTTCCAACTTACCTGAACTTCTCCCTGGTAGGAAGATTCGGTGGGAAGGTGACAGGAAGAGCAACATTAACAAGGTGGATGGACACACAATGGTGTCCCATAATTGGATACACATCGAATTTCCACATCCTTCCGAGGGGGTGGTTCATCTTTAAGGTCAAAGAGGAGGCCGATGGCACCAAACTATTGAACCAAAGGTGGAGATGGGTCCCTTCGGGGCTGATTTTGAAAAAAACGGCATGTAAATTTTAATACTAGGAAGGAGCCACACAATGTACAATAGATTTGGGTGATTGTTCCAAGATTTCCAATGGTGTTTTAGAATAAACACATTTTAGAAGCAATTGGGAACAAATTGGGTAAGTTCATCGTGCTTGAAGATGACTGGGAGTCCAAGATAGACATAAGGTGTGCCTGAATTCTGGTAGAAATGAACATAAGATATGGTTTATTTGATCAAATCCTAATAAAAATGCATGGAATTTCATGGACACAACGATTGAATTATTGGAAGATACTATTTAGGTGCTTCAGCTGCAGGAAGTTCATCCACCTACAAAAAGACTGCACTAATATCCAGGAACAACAAAATAAACCTCAATTTATTAAATATTTGGGTTAGGAAAACTCATGGTGACACATAGAGTTCAGACTCTATAGTGCATACAAATAAGTCAGTATTTGAAACGAAAGATATTGAAAATGATGTCGCTTGCAAGGAGAAGGTGGCTGACTTGAAATTGAAAGGAATTCAAGAAGATATGGAAGGAGAGGACGAACACCAGCTCAAAGATCTGGAAAAATGCATGACATGTCTCACTCCCGGAACCAATGCTCCTACGGAAATAGAACGTAACTTTGTTCTTAATTCTTAATTTTCAGATAATTCATTATCTAAGGAAATTACATAGAAATATAATGGATTAGACGAAAATTCCTTAAAAATAGAGGGAAAGTCAAGTATCAACTCAGGTTCAACCTCAAGGAGTTACCCGCAGTCAGTTGAAGAGACTGAAGGGAAAGTTCAAGTAGCAAGACGGGAATATGGTTTAAGGTCAATGTCTAGGAAATTCTTAGATGCAAACCAAGTTTCATCAGGGGTTTTAACACTCAAACAAACTTAGAGGGCTCAGGCGGGATGAAAATCCTTTCTCTCCAAGGCGCAAAAGCAAGAAACCAAAGACATCAAAGAAGGAAAGAAATTAACTATTGCAAGGGATGTTAGAGTTGAAAATCCCTATCTAATGGTTCTTAATGCTATCCCTTACCTTTAACACAAGGGGGATAGGGGGGATCCAAATTAATAGCCCTGAAACGTATGATAAGTATTTTAAAACCAAAGGTCGTGTTACTACAAGAAACAATGATGGAGGGGAAGAAAGCGAAGGAAGTTTTGAGTGGTTTTTTAAAAGACTACAAGATGGAAGCAATAGATGCATATGGAAATTCAGCAGATTTAATCACATCCTAGATTCCTGAATTAAACTATTGCTAAATATATTTTTACAAAGCAACGTTAAACACTGAGCCGGAGGATACAAAGACTGCGACTCTCATGTATTTTCTATATGTGTATGGGTCATTCCATGGAAGAAGAGCTTACTGGGAAACCTTATGCAACTCTGACACACTGGATCGTTCAAACCTAATTATTGCGGGTGATTTAAACCTAACTCCTACATCAGGAGAATTTTGGGGGAAAAATGCACATAGTGATTCGCAAAGTCAAATTTTATGTGCAATATTTGAGGAGAAAAAACTTATTGACTTCCATCCTTTAAAACTGGAGTCCACATGGAGGAATAATCATAGTGGGGATCAAGCGATCACAAAAAGAATAGACCATTTTTTAGTTGAAGAAAGTATAATTCAAGAGAATTTGGTTTTAAAATCCACAGTGTAAACAGGAGGACTTTCGGATCATAGAACAATTACATTATCGATAACAACTTTGGAAAAGAAACCTCCTTCCCCTTTCAAATTTAACCCTAATTGGTTGGAAGAGGAAGCTTATCGAAATCTTGTCATAGAAAATTGGATGCCACTAGAAAACCCTACCTCGACCACCTATATGCTGCAGTTGGTAGAAAATCTGGTCCGAATAAAAAAATCTGAAAAGAGTGGGGTCAAAATCACAAAGATTTTTCCTAAAAATAGTTAAGAGAAACAAATATTGAGATACAAGAATTATTTAACTCAAATGAAGCAGGAATATTTACAAACGAAGAACCAGATTCCTTAAAGAATCTAGAGAAAAAATAAGTTTTCTTTTAACTAAATAAGAGCAGCACTGGTATTTTAAAAGCAGGTCCCTTTGGTTAGTGGAAGGAGATAAGAGCACTAAGTTCTTCCATCAGTTTGATTCGCACAGAAAGAGCATAAATACCATAGTGGAAATAAAATATGCTCATGGTAAAAAGCTGATTCTTTTTAGGACAAAGCAAAGGCAGCAGTAGAGCACTTCAACTCTCGATTTACTGCTCCTTCAAGATGCCCAATACAAAAAATTATAAAGGTATTAAATCTCTTCCCTATACTAGTAACAACTGAAATCAAGGAGGACTTATCTAAAGAAGTAACCAAGGAGGAATTAAACTTGGTTCTCCATTCATTTCAGAAAGGGAAAAGTCCATGTCCGGATGGTTTTACCCTGGAGTCTTTTCATGGATTCTATGATTTGATAAAGATAGACTTATTAAACATGGTTAACGAATCACAGAGATCCAGGAATATACTAGGAGCCTTGACTTATACCTTTATCACTTTAATTCCCAAGATGCAGAAAGTGGAGACCTTTGACGACTTCAAACCAATAACGTGATGTACTTTGGTTTATAAAGTTATAGTTAAGATCATAGTACATAGGTTGAAACCCATTCTCGGCAAAGTGATATCAGAAGAAAAAATTGCCTTTATGTTCAACAGACAGATTCATGACACAATATATTTGGCGTAGGAATCAATCCATTCCATAAAAAAGAAAAACTTTCTGCCTTTTCTCTCAAACTGGATCTTTCTAAAGCATATGACAAGGTAATATGAACATTCATACATTTGTTATTGATTCAAATAGGCATGTTGATGGAGGTAGTGGAATGGATAATGGGTTGCATCTAGTCAACCTACTATGCAGTATTAATAAATGGTGCTCCTTCCCAGTTCTTTAGACCTATAAGAGGCATAAGGCAGGGTTGTCCCATTTCTCTATTCATGTTTCTTCTTATAGAAGGGGCGTTAAGTCGTCTTATTCACAAAGAAAAAGAGGATAGAAATATTAAAGGTGTTAGGATCTCAAGCAAAATGGAACTTACCCATACTTTGTTTGTGGATGACGTGCTCCTACTGGGAGAAGGCCCTTAGGGAAATTTTCAAACCTTTGCGAAGATCTTGGAGAAATATAAGAAGGAAACATGGATGGTTATAAACATTGAAAATTCAAGTCTGGCCTTCAATAATATCCCATACAAGCTTCTGACCAATGTAAGAGAGTTAGTCCCCTTTCCTCAAATTCCTATTGTAGAAGGTTTTAAGTATTTATGTTTTTTTCTTAAGCAATATGCCTATGTGTTTCAAGGTTGGATGTGGTTATTTAAGAAATTAGAAGCAAGAATTTCTATGTGGGAAAACTATTTTCTATCCAGAGGAAGCATACTAGTGTTACTCAAAGCAGTTCTCCAGAGCATATCGGTATACTAAGCATCAATAACATATATCTCGAAGGGAAAACTGGTCAAAATAAGGAAAAAATATTCTCCTTTTTATGAAAGGAATAAAACAGTCAGAGGGAATTCTGTTGGTTAAATGGACTACCTTAACTCTCCCCAAATATTTGTGAGGTTGGGGAATTAAGAATCCATAACTATTCTGCAAATCTTTGGCTGCAAAATTGCTATGGAGGATGGACGAAAACCTAGGCTACTTGTGGGGAAGGACAATGAGCTCTAAATAGTATATATTGTCCTCTATTGTCAAATGGTTCAGAAAACGAATTAAATCGCATAAAAATGGTTCTATAGGCTAGAAGGCCTTTGTTCAGGCATTTCCTCTGGTTGGAAATTTGGTTGCATGGAAGATAGGCGACAGAAGAAGAGTATGTTTAGGAGAAGATCATTGGTTAGGTTCAGGAAAGGAATATTGATTATCATATCAAGTAATTACTTAGTTAAGAGCCAAGAGAATCTCAATGTTGGAAGATTCCCAAGTGCAACAGGCCCAGTTAAGGCAAATCTGGCTGGAAATCGACTCAAGAATTGGGATTACTTTGAGCATCAGTGGTCGATTGGAACCGTTATGTTACCAGCCTAGTCAATTGTTTGATCCATCTGGAAGAGAATGAACTGGACAAGCCCATCTAGATAATGACTGGAAATGACAAAATTTTATTTGCAAAACTCGGGTATGAGGCTGCATTAGGATATTCACGTGAAGGAGAACATATCTGGTGGTGGAATAAAATTTGGAAGACTCCAGTCACACTAAAATCAATTCTAACATTGTGGATGGCATTAAGAAACAAACTTTTAACCTAGGAAAAATTTAAAAAGAGAGATTCCAAGGGTCAGGTGTGTGTATGTTGTGAAAATTTGCTGAAGAAAAGATATCTCATTTATTTTTTCACTTGTACATATGCAGGGTTCGTTTGGGAAAAGGTCACCAAAATACTAAACCACTCAACGACACCTAGTACAGACATCTCGGTGGAAGAAAAAAATCAAAACTGGTGGAATGATTATGGGGTATGTAGCTTCAAATATCTCCCTACACTATTTGTCTTCAGTATCTTAGAAGCAAGAAACACGACAGTCTTTAAAAACACTTGGTTTCTACCAGAAATAAGAGAGACTTTGCTCATGCAGAAAGTCAAGGAGCATCTAACTAAACCCAAATCAGTCCTATAGAGAAATATATCAAATATAGTGATAAATAAAAGAATCCATTGCGATTATTTTGACGACGCTAGCCAAGGAGAGACATCCCTCGGGGGAGAAGGAGGAGTTGTGTATCTATCTGACAACAAGAAGCTCTGCATAAATTTTGCTCCAGGACGAGCTTCTAACAGTAAATCAGAACTTTCAGAGTTATGGGTTGTCCTCTGGGTAGCCATACATAAACATGTGAAAAAATTACAGTTGTATGGAGACTCCAAAATGGTAATAGAATGGGCCAATGGGAGAATTCAGATTAATGCATCTCATATCCAACATTTATTCAAAACTATCAAAGAAAAGGTATCCACCTTTGAAATGATTTCCTTTGGACATATATACAGTGAATTGAATATGGCAGCATACAAGCTATCCAAATTAGCAATTCGCTCTTCTTCCATGTCTAATTGAGGTTGAGTAGTTAAGCAATGGACAACGTGGCGACCAAATTGTGATTTTGTAATTTGAATGAGGAGAAGAATTTTATTTGTTATAAGAGACTAATCCGGACATGAATAAAATTTTGAGGCAAGACATTTGTGGGTGATAGAAAGCCACATAAAATTATGAAATTTGCAAAGAAACCTTGAATTCTAGACTCCATGATGTAAGCTCCTTGTGGGTAGTTCAAGTTTATTCGATGAGAATAAATAAAAAATTTCCATTGGATACATGTGTGTGTGTGTATAAAATTACTAAAATTCTAATACCCCGGTTTTGACCCCATGGTATTGAATTGTAAATGATGTGTATACTGTATTCGAATCATGGCAAGGAGCTCAAGGCCAAGGCCCCGCCATTGAATTGGTGTTGTGTGTATCGGTGATCAAGATTGATACCGATGGTTTCAATGCTAACTCAAGCACAATATATATTTTGGAACACCATGTAAATATGCAATTAACAAAATACCACAGCTAGCTATGGGACTGCAACGTTAGAGATATGGGGGCATGTTTCCACAAGGGATAGGGAGGGGAGTTAGTCAAATCCCTAAGCCAATAGGGTGAGATCAGATGTCAATGGGGGAACCCATGAACCTTAAACTACTTTTTTGTCCTCTGTCCTCAATAATTCATTTCTTCCAGAAGTTGTTTGAGGCAGTGTGATCCAACAAGGCATGGCAGTGTGATCCTGTGTCTAAGCAATATTGCAGTTTGGGAAGCCACATTCTTGCTTCTGCAGCAATAAATCACGTGGATGTGTGCCAGTCGATCCTTTCTCTCAGTCACAAGAAGGTTTTTTTGTTGATCAGGGGGATGAGGGTGGATTCATTCATTCAGGGGGGAACATTCAGACCTTCTCCACATTAGTGGTTGTTCTGCTATCCAGAGTCCCAGACGAGTGGTTCCACAACGATTTTTTGTGTACAGAGTGAATCCTGTGTTGTTGTGTTTCCTTGTGGGTTGTTGTAATGTGCATCCCTATTTTGGTCTAAAAGACTGAGGAGTGGAAGAGGCCCATAATTGGATGATAAACCTAGTGAAGAGAGGAACCTCATAGACAGATCAAGAGGGGTTGGAAAATATTCTATGCACACCCTGAAGAGAACTTGAAGGGAAGGAATAGCCCGAGGGACTGTGGAGCAGAAAAGGGGATGCTTCCTTGTGTTGGGTGCGTAGGTATTGTGGAATGCCATGCTGGATAGATCTGGTGTAGGTGTCCATAGCTCTATGGTTGAGCTCACTAGCTTAGCAATTCTACCTTTCCACTGCCTTAGCAGCCTGATAAGCCCAACGGTTAGTTAGTTTGGCTGAGTCTTAATATGCATTTGGCTATGTGTGAATCACTGCTTTAGCATCCTGTGAAACCCAATTGTGTATGGGCTTGGCTGGATAGTCTGATAAACCCATTATTGGTTGGATTGACTGTGTGTGATATGATTTGGATGTGTGTAAGTATGTTGTTCCCTAGTTCCTTGTGGAGATCATTCCCAACTCGGGGGTGGCAGTGGTGTTGAGAGATTAATGAACACACTAGCCTATGGTTGGGTGGAACATTGCAGCGACATAGCTAGTTGCAGGACAGCTTCATCTTCAAGATAAGTATTCTCTGTTATGTTAATTTTGTAATGTATTTGCTTAGGAATGTATGATTATGTTGAATGCTTATGAATGAGTTAAAGTAGAGGTTATTGTTGAATGAATGTCCCTTCATTTGCATTTGTTTATGCCTTGTATGTTTCAATGCATTTTTCTTAAGTTCATGGAGGTTAGAAGCCTGTTACAGAGTCAGAATGCATCTGACTTAGCGTTTTCGTCCCTTGAAATCTGCCTGTGGAACACAGAAGGCAGAAATGGGAAAAGAGAAGTGGAAATGGGGCAAAATGTTGTTTTTCCGATTCCCGGGATCTGCCTACGGAAGGCAGGAGCAGAGAAAGAACCAAAAGTTCTAAGGCAAAGTTGTATTTCTGCATCCCGAGCCGTAGAAAAAAAGGCGGAAGTCGGGAGGCAAAAGAGTGGTTAAACATTTTTTATTCTTGAATTCTGAGGCAAGAAAGGCGGAAAGCAGAAGTCAGAAGACAGAAGAGTGGTTAAGTATCTTCGTCGCACATTATGTTTCCGATTCCCAAATTTCGCAAGCGGAAGGCGGAGTGCGAAAAGGAGGGGTTCAGCATAGAAAGGTGTTTTCCGGTCGCAGAAAGCAATGCCAAGGGTGGAACGATTGTTACAGTGGTTTCTAAGCCCGATAATGAAGGGTAAGACATGTTACATGACCCGCGACTATGCTAAAGAGAAAGAATTAATAAGTTTTAAATCATTCTGCATATCAATCAGGTGTATGGGCACAGGGTTCATGGACATCATGGTATATCACAGCAGTATCAGAGCATCAGGTACGTTACATTATGGTAATTCAAAGGCATTTGAGGTGGCGTTTCTCCTGCAAGGCGAGAAGGGACATCACAAAAATATTTTTTTAGATTTAAAATATTAAAATTTAAATGAAATATATCTTAAAAAAAATTAAAATATATATATAATTAAAATATTTTAAATTATTTTAAAACATTAAATACATAAAGTATTTAAAACATAAAACAAATTAAAATCTAAAAAGGTTTGAAAATATAATATGTGAAACATTTTAAAGAACAAATAAACTAAACTTTTAAAAAGTTTTAAAATATAATCTATTTGAAATATTTTGAAATAACAAATAAAGGAAACCTACTAAACATAAACCCTAGGTCTACATGAGGATGGTGCAAACCACCAAACTGAGAGGAAGTCATACTATGGTTACAAACTAGAATCAACCAAACACACAGTTTGCAAAACAATAAACCCTAAAGAAACAGAGAGTTAGTGTAGAGAGTCGTACAGTAAGGGAGAGGAGCAAGAGAAGGGAAACCAAGGTAGGATGTGACATACAACTTCACGCAAGAAATGAGTAGGTGCACCTAGGGGGTAAATACCATGCATGCAAAGAGAATTCCAAACCACATAAGTAGAGAACAGAGAGAAAAAATGACCAAACAAAGAAAAATGACCAAATATAAAGTTAAATTTGGGCCTGTAGACAACTAAAATTGCCCAACAAACAGAGAAACTCTAAAAAATTATACCTGGAAAAAAATTGCAGAGAAAGAGAGCAAAACACGATCGCATGGATATGTATGGGGCATGAATAAGCGAGGGAAGTGGTCGAAAAGGTAGATCGACAAAATTTGCGTCTAGAAAAAAAAATTCACTACATTCCAGATGAAGAGATGTCAAGGTTGGAAGAAATATTAGACTAAGTAAAAAAATAGGCTTGGTAAATTACCAAGCCTAAAATTGTCCAAGACTTTAGGTTATAAAAAATTAAGTTTCTCTAAGTTAGCATTGGAAAATTAATTCAATAATGAGCAAATGAAGGTCAAATATGACGAACCAACCAATAATCGATCTTGACTAAAAACATTGCTTTGAATAGAATGGTGAAGCCACATTTTCCAAAAAATGCACACAAATGTGGAAATTTACAAATCCAAGATTAACCCTAAGTGGGTGTCTAGATATTATTGTAGATTCACAAGAAAAAGAAGAACAAATAAAAATTATTGAATAAATTTGATGCTTGAAAATAAATAAATAAAAAATCACTAAAAGAGGTCGAGCATAGTAACCAAATCTAATACCATGTTATACTATTGAGAAACATGCATTAACAAATAACATTAGATAACTAACATATAAATCAGAATTAGCTAGTCTAATCTTCTATCTACACAAGCACCAAATAATTAACAACAAGTAAGAGAGGAAATGGAAAAGAAAAGAGTACACCAAATTTACATGATAAAACTCCAAATAGAGAAACATCCATGGAAAGACTTAGTCTTCTTTACTCTATAGAAAACTCCAACTTTTACAATCTTGAGCACCTCCACATTTGCTTATATCACAACTTGTGACTAGCTTTTTCATATATCACAATATATATATATATATATATCCAAATGGTCTCCTTTACCTCTATTATATAACTGGTGATATGAAATATTTACATCCCATAACATATGTGAGATAAATGTTTTTCCACCCTTCTTATATAAATAATAATAATATGAGAATTTTACTTCATAAAGTATATGGGATAACTCGTTTTACCTAAGATAGAGAGTTAATAAAAAAAGTATGCCTTTTTTTTCTAGTTAGGACATCATTACATATATCATTACACATTCCAACAATATAGCCTTAACTCTTTTTTATAGATTTAAAATTTTCTTTAAATGAAGTAAAAAAATATAACCTTGATTCTACTATCATAAAAGGTAATCTTTATGATTTTATGAATATTCTTTTTATGAAAATTAAATTAAATTGGCCAAGCATATTATTTTTGTATGTACAAGTCCCATTACTTTCAATAGAGCTCCTCTATCATGAAGGAATCCAACAAAGAATTTGATAATATAGCAATCCAAATCCAAAGATTTATTTATTTGTAATGAATTTAAGATTTTTTTCAATTCTTAGGCTTGAGAAAAGTTTGAACAATGTAGTCTTATATCCATTGGTTACTATTCAATTGAAAAAGGTCACTACTATTATATCCTTTTAGGATTTTGAAAATATTGTCTAATAATGAGACAACACCTTCTAATGTCCGCATGGCGTGTGAAAACATACTCTTCTTATAAAATTCTTTTTAAATTGCATCATGTGCATTTCTCATAACATTTATCTATGGAAAAGGATGATATCCTCATATCTTGCTCTTTAAGCCACCTAGCTCGAGTCTTTATTAAAAAAAAATCTAACTTTTTTTCAATGGAAAAAAATCACATTCTATTAATAAGAAATATAACATGTTGTAAAAATGACATGTCGAGATTCTAGGTGTAAATGCACAAAAGATAACACAGCTTGAAGACCCGTATGGATCTTGAGCCCTTGATTCATCCCTATAAAAATACATCATGAATCTATGAAGAGATCCAATAAACTATAAAATAAATCTCTTAAAAGCATGTGAGAATGCACCTATTACAGGGCATTCTAACTGTAATTTGAAGTACCAATACAAAAGTTGCTCAAATGAGTAGAAAAAAGAAAGAGGCTACAAGAATTAAACCAACTGTAGCAAGAAAACGACATATCCCATCTCAAAAACAACTTGGGAGAAACCTTTGTGTTGGGAAGGTAAAACACCATCGTTATCGCCACCTCTCCAAATCTAGAAACGACTATGGAACCATCGAACACATGGGGAGGCTAGACAATAAGATAAATGCATCCCCTCAGAGGGTTTCTAGGATTTCGCCCTCGAGGAATCAAGAGCTTATCATAAAACCGCCTCCACTCTTGATCACTCCACGAATATGGGCCATCATTCGCGTAGGGAGCCTGGACAACATTAGCCATTACCGAGAAATAGAAAGCATCTCCCTCGTCAGGAACATTTGTGGTCGTCGACAATGTGATTCTAAACAAACTGCGAGGAATGGGAACCATAGTTGCCTCATGATCCCACCGCAGACCGAGCGAAGACCTCCATGATTGGATTTTCGACACAACCGTCGTAAAGAAGACATATAACTCTCCACCTCCCTACGGGTCACTGCACAGGGGACAACATTCCACATAAAAACTCATGCATTCACCCTAATCCTGTAGCCACTCAGAGGAAGGAGGCGAAGGAAGCTAGGGAAGGATACTTAGCCGCCTGTTTTATATTGATATCGGCTCTCAAACCCTAGAACAATGTAGATTGAAATTCCCAAACCTCAGGGTTGGTTTGACCATTTCCCTTCCTCCTAATTGAACACACCTTTCCCTTTTTGTTGTAAGTTAAGTTGATAAGGCTTTGATTGAAATATTTGAATGTCTCCATTTTCCACACCTTCGATAAACTTGTATGATTGAAAAATTATCATTGAAAAGCTTACATAGTACTTTCATGGTGGATGCATCAATTGTTCAAAGAAGATAGAACTAGTGTTACATAAACCTTAAAATTTGACCAATGAGGATAATACTTAAAATTGAGAAAGGGGGATTTACGCCTTTTCAATCTACTCTAGCATTATATGAAAAAATATAATAAAAAAACTCGATTCTTTTTTCTATGGATTTATTTTAGGTCATTAAAGATAATAATCAATATTTGACTTGAATCTATCTAAATGTTTTCCAATAACCTCCTTACCCTCCATTATATGAAAAAATATAATAAAAAAACTCGATTCTTTTTTCTATGGATTTATTTTAGGTCATTAAAGATAATAATCAATATTTGACTTGAATCTATCTAAATGTTTTCCAATAACATCCTTACCCTCCACACGGTTGCTCCATGTTTGTTCAAAATATATGGGCTATGTACTCTGACAAATTCTCAATAAGTAAATGTGACAAGAACTTTGAAACCAAATTTTCCTTGGATGAATCTCACCAAGTATTTAATTAAAGAAGAGTTAAATTTGCATTATTTTTTAAAATTAACATTGGGAATTTAAGACGACCATAGATTACAACTTCTCTCAACCCCCTTCAATTAAGTAAGCCCACTCTACAACCAATGACTCAGGAACTATTAGTTGCGCAAAGGGGCAAGGTACGTACATTAAGTGACTCTTAGAGGTAGGAGGGCAGGGCGTGAAGCTGCATGCATTATGAATTATATATTAATTAGACTGAAAGGAAGGGAAAGGAACTTACCCCTATGGAACCGCAGTTCCTTCCTGGCCTGGGCTACCTAGATGATCCCATTGGACAATACAGTCTACTGGGACTAATACACTGATACAATCCGATGGGGCTAATCCCACCGGCCCTAATCCGCTATAATAGCTAGGCTCCACTAATACAATGGGAAAGGCTAAGATGATGACGACAAATAATCATTTATATTATATGAAAATGTGTATACATTCAATAAATCTAGAGAAGAGTTGAACTCCTTTCAGTGTATTGAAATTAGTAATGTAGAGTCTAGTGCTAGAGAATGTTTGAAAGTTAGGGAATGTTCCAACCAATAACCACTCTTCCTAATTGAATCATCGCACTAAACACCTTGAAACCCATATGAGGAGAGTTTTTGATAGGTTGGAAAAACATGTGGAAAACTATAGCATAATTTAAAAAAATAGAACCTCAAGACTAAATTTGAAAATAAACTTTTCTAGGAATTACTTTTTAGGTGTCAATCCCAAACTCCTTATATCATAGGAGAGAATTTTCATTTCTTCTTCTTGGAGAGCTATGTTTTTGCTAAGGCCTACATGTATGTTTTGTTGATTTCCTAGCAACATTTCCATATTAGCTTGAGTGATGGAATTTATTAGTAATGTTTTCATCTTAAACACTTTATCCAAAGCACAACTCTCTAACCCTATAAATTGGGATAAATGGACCTTGTCCTCCTCCTATCTAATTTGTGATTTGGTCTAGTGGAAACACTTTAATTAGGGACAATTTGAGTTCCCCTCCTCATATAAAGAATGTGTGGGTAGAATCCCTTAGAAAGACCTACATTGGGACTCCTTTAATAAGGTTGGGCTTAGATTTATATACCTCGGTCTAAAATATTTGAAACATGATCAAAGGAATGTTTCCTTTTATAATTTATTAATCAAATTTGTACTCACACTTCCACCACTCTAACCTGGAGCAAGCACCGCTTTCTACCTCTTGAAGCTTATCGTGTTCTTCATATTTTGACTCCACTTTCTTATTTGCATTATCCCTTCTTCCTTTTGGATTTGTTCTAAGAGGAAAATATTTCCTCTATTGACTACATGTGTTTTGCTCCTATTTGGTAATTGTAGACATTATTTTTTATTGTTTGATGGGTCGTTGAGAATTTGATGGTTTATTCTAGTAATTGATTATTGTTTCTTATGAAAATCTATTTATATATGTTTATAGGATTTATAAAATCTATAATGAAAATAAACATTAATGTAATCAATAATTGTTTTTAAAACCCTAAATCATATATTTTTATTTATCTCTCGAGGAAGCCATCCTTATGATCCACTTCCACATAGATCTTACTACAAATATATTATCCATCCACAAAATTTTCTCATTATTCTTTATTTAGGTACTTATAATGTTTCTAATGAGTGTTAAAATATCCTTCCTCCAAAAATCAAAAGGAAAACAAAGTAATTTCACCAATACAGATAGCAAGTTTACCTTTTATTTTATCGAGTCAAAGTTAAGAACCATTTGTATTTTCTTTTCAAGGAGACAAAAGTTTAACTTTATATTAAAAAGTTGAAACCAAGATATACAGTGTCAACATTCCAAAGAATCCAACCATCCTTACAACATCATTCAAGGAGAAATAACAAAAAATAGTTTTAGAAAAAACATTTATACATTCATCCAAAAATCTGGAAATAAACATCAAGATGAGCAAAATAACCAAAAAGGAAAAGCTGGAAAAAACTAGAGCAACATCACTAGAACAATCCTCGATAGATATCCAATCTACCAGTCGAATATAGTTTTGAGTTGTGTTATTCTTCAAAGTGAATGGAACCATCCATGTCCCCGGGCCCCACCTTCGACAGATTGTCAGCCACCTCATTGAATTCATGATATATATGCTGAAATGAAATGCTTTTGAAAGTGGAAATCAACCTAGATACTCTCAACTTCCAGTGTTCCAAATTGAGTGACTGAAAATTGGAAACTCCATTATCCCAAACAACAATAACATGTGAGTCCCAAACAATCAACACCTCCCAAACTCGATATAAGTAAATAATGCCCCAAACTTCTAGGAGCTCATATATCGAATTGGATCCTATCCCTGCTTGCATCCAGCCTTTGATAGAGTCCAAGGGGATTAATTTTAAAACAAAATCGACCTCGCGAACTACGACCTGGGCTGCTCCATCAAAATATTCCACAGGGTAAGAAAATATGTGTTACCTACAAACTCGTGGGGACTTAATAGACTTCAATTTATGCCATTCGGAGTAGGCCCCCAGAATTTTAGAAACCACGAACACATAATCACCAGGTATATCTTCGAACAACTCAGAACTATGAGCCTTCCAACATTCCCAAAGCATAAAAAAGGGGAGTAAGCTCAATTTTTTTACCGTAGTGAGCCTTTGTTGAATATTATTGTTTAAGGAAACACCAATCCAGCAATCAGGAAGACCAAAGAAGCAATTAAGAACCCACAAAATATTTCCAAAGAATGAACAAGATCCAAACAAGTGTTGTAGGGTTTCTTCATTTGACTTACACTAGATACATCTATTGGGACCATAAAATCTCTTACCTAGAGCACATCCCAAGTGTGAATCTTGCCATGCAGACACAACCACATAAAGAGTTTAACCTTTAGCGGGAAATGGCGCTTCCAAAACCAATTTGTCCACCAGCTCATGTTGTCCCTCGAATCAACCTCGAGAATCCAGTCATACGCCAATTTGATCGTGACATTACAATTCTCTTTGTTCATTCCCCACACCAAATTTTATGGATGCGCAGAGAGGGAAATTCCAACATGTATTAAGGTTGACTGATACCTTCTCCATTCATCCCCTAAGCTTCCATACAACTGTAAATCACGGGATGATGACCATTGCAAATGGACAGGAGACCCTTAAGCCAAACCTCTTAAAGAAACACAATGTTCAAGGAGTGGAGATGAGAAATGAGCCTCCTCGACAATCTAAAATCTTCCTCGATACCCACAATAGGATCCAAACCAATATTTTCCTGAATTCCCCTTCAAACATGCCACTCCAAAGCATAACTTATAAGAGAAAGATTGTGTAAGAAACTGTTATAGATACATGAGATGCGTGGTTTTCTTATGAAGTTTCTTATCCAAATGTTTGGATTCATCATGTTCAAATACTTAGCTCTAATAAACCTGCCCCATAAACCTGGACAAAATAAGCAATGCTGAAGACTTTTAGCACACAACTCTTGGTTGAAACTTTTTAAGCATTTGATCCCCCACTCGCCATGGTCAAGGGGTTGCGATAAGGTATCCCAAGAACAGAGGTGGAACTTCACCGCATCCGACTTTCCATCCCAAAGGAAGTGGAAAATCAATTATCTAATGGAGGAAATAATAGAAGCCAAGAGTTTGTATAAGGAAAACCAAAACACCAGAATGACTTGTAAAACAGATTTGATCAAAATAAGCCATCCACCCAACAAGAGGTATTTATAAGACCAACTATAAATCCTCCATGATATTTTCTTTAATAGCCACTTCCAATCCTTTGTAGAGTACACATTGGGCTTAATACTAAATCCAAGATAAGTAAAACCAACAATATAATCCACCATTTTGAATCCAAAGAGGGATGAGATAGCCAAACCCAGTGTTTCATCAACAATCGCAAAAATAAAACATGATTTTTATTTAATTATTTCAAGACCATATTCTTCATAGAACAATGAAAGAAGATATTGGATAGAGCTCCATTCCTCTACCAAATTGTCACTGATTAAAAGGATGTCATCGACAAAGATAAGATGAGAAAGGGTAACGGTCCCCGCAGTCGTCAACCCTTTTATCAACTTTTGATCCTTAGCATTGTATAAACATAGACTCAAACCTTCAATAACCAAAATGAACATATAGGGATATAGAGGACAACCCTGCCTGATACCCCTATAACCTGCAAAAGTCTAAGAGGGTGATCCATTGATTAAAACCACATATAGGGAATTTGAAACACAACCCATAATCCATGAATTTATATCATATGGTAACCCCATATGAATAAGGATTAAGCGAAGGAAGGACCAATCGAGATGGTCATAATCCTTGACTAAGTCAAGCTTGAGGATCAAAGCCTTCTTCCTTCCCATCTTCAAAGAATGCACACATTTCTGGCCTATACCAACAACATCCTGGAGTTGTTGATTCAGAAGAAAACCAAATTGATTCTCAGAGATAAACTGATCGAAGAAGGGTTTCATTCTGTCAGCAATAATTTTAGATATGGCCTTATACAACAAATTACATATGGATATAAGTCGATAGTCACTGAAACATTCTAGTATGTCCTTCTTCGGGATAAGGGTAAGAAAAGTAGAGTTCAAAGAGCTAGAGACACCCCCCAAGTGTCTTAATTCATCCACCACAACAACAATGTCAGATCCCAAGATATCAAAAAATCACAAGAAAAACTCAACTGTCCATCCATCAGGACCGGGACTTTTGTCTTTGGGAAAATGCAACAAAGTATTATTAACCTCCTCCAACGTAATTTGTGCACCTAGCTTTGAACAAGCCTCCTCCCCAAAAACACGGGGAAATAGATTGATAACCTTTAACTAACTAAGGAGGCTAGAGCTAGGAGGCTTAGATAAGATGCCTTGGAAGAAATCCACAGTTGAAGACTTAAGTGCTTTATCACCTGACACCACCTCCTCCTGAGAATTCAATAAGTCCCAAATAGAATTATTCAGTTTTCGCCTGTTAGCAAAATGATGGAAAAATTTAGTATTGTTATCACCAACTTCCAGCAAAATGGCCCATATTTTTCCACCAAGTATCCTCCAACAATCTAAGGATCTTCCTACTTTGGATGTCCACCAATATCAATATTTCCTTTCTCTCACAAGTAAATTTGAACCCAAAATCCGAGGACAATTTTGTCTAAATTTCGACAAGATGACGTCTAACATCCGACAATGTGTACTACTTTTAAACGTTGGTTGTCTTGATTCAGATATCTAATGACCCGAACAATATGTCATAAATACGACAACAAATAATCTCATGTATGACAAGTAAATATAATGGTAATTCATTGAGTCTCCGACATCCGCTTCATTGATTAACCGACATCTGTCTCGTTGATTAACCGAGATAAGTTGTGTCGCTTAACCGACTTACATCTCTAGGACCTTCGTCGGAAATGAGATGGAATACAGGTCGATTAACCTACAATATAATCCCACCATTTGGTCGGATAACCGATATCAATTTCCCAGTAGAGTCGAATAACAAACGAGTAGTAGTCGAAAATGAGACGGACATGTCGAACAAAAACTACAAAAGATTCAACGACTTTGTTGTCGGTTATATGGAAACCTTGTCGAAGATATTAATTTCTCCGTCAAAAATGCAACGATTGTATGTAATTTAATAAAAAAATATATGCCCATCCTGAAATGTAGACCCATGCGTGATAAGATCTCATGAAAATTGATACTTTGTATTAAACATCTGTGAGTGAATATTTCAATATGGGCATGGACTTAACCATTATAAATGTTTGGAAATCAATACTTATGTCTCCATTCTAACACACATGTTCTTCAATCTCATTTTAATGTGTCCTTAAAAATCGACACTGACATAAACTAGTTGATAACAGAAGTTAGGAACTACAGTAAAGAAATAGAGATCACTGACCCACTCTATAGTTATTTTAATAAAAACATTAAGATGACATGATGAGAGAGATAATAGCAATCTAAAATTACTAGAGATATTTTACTCTACAATTACCATAAGTAAACATAATTGGTCATGTTTTGAAACTAAACAAAATATAACTTTTTGACCTTCAAAAAAAAAATTGTACAAAAATTTGTAAATGTGGAAGAAATAGGATGAGTTATGTAGATAAAAGAACATAATTTAGCTATGTCAAGCCACTCCATATGCAATATATTCAATTTTAAAAAATGTTATTTGGTTAGGTAATTAGGGTTTGATATGAAGAAAATCAAGTTTTTTATACTTTCATGCATGAGACAAAACTGAAGCAAAGCTAGATTCAAAACCGTACTGTTGTAATAAATTTAAAACATAATTTTCATCTCTTTCAACTTTAACACACCAATGGTCATTGTGTTAAAGTTGGTCATTGAGATGATTTACCAATTTCCATGTACAAAACATAAACAATAACAATATTATAATGAACTTAAACTAATAGCAATGTACATGAAATAAAGTAGTAATAGAAGTACTAGGAAAAAAATTAACAAAGAACAATAATAATGATGGTGTAGGATTGTTTTGAATCACCCTTATACTCATACTTTTAGGTTCATATATTGTCACTGAACGGACAAGTCACTAGTGCAACAGATGGCATACATTGAGGAGAAATGGTTAGGAACACATAGTAGCAATCAATATGACTGAACACATTGTTCCCTAAATCTTACATGTATTTTGGATCTCCATCATTTTCTTTTTCCAAAAAGAAATAATTATCTTATATATTTCAAAGTTTGAAATAAATGAAGACATTCATATAGTCCTAGGTGGACTCACAAGCAAGCAGTCTATAATTGATCCTTAACATAGTGCAAAAATAAACAATCCTATGTATTTAAAAACTAAAAGGAAGCACCCTTCAAAGGACAAGGCACATGAGTTTGGTTGTTCTAACAAAAACATGTAATAAGTCATATGAAGCAACTCTTACAAAAGGCCTAAGACAGTAATTCCTCTTTGAAATATGTTGCTCTAAAACTCTGCCATATGTTTGCCGAAACTCTGCCATATTCCTTGTCGAAACTCCAACATATCCTTTGTTGAAACTCCGCTAAGTTCTCCACTTTTTGCTGAAATATCACGTTCCCTTCACTAAAACTCCATTAGTTTCGTCATTGAAACTATGTTAGTCGTTATGTTTCAGCCAAAACATGAACATAATGTGGAATGAAATACATAGCATGATCTGTAATGAAATAGCATGAAGATAATCTAGAATGACAATAAAATGTACAATAACATGAACATAATATGGAATGAAATACATAACATGAACATAATATGGCATGAAATACATAACATGAACATAACCTAGAATGAAATTGGAAACAACATACCTCCCCTCATCACAGCCCAACCATTGTTAAGTTTGTGTAGCACCTGTAGGGCCAAATCATTTAACCTCCATAAATATATAGAAAATCAATACAAGCCATATTTGTACCATTATTTAACTGTCTAATATGCATTTTTACGAGAATGCCAACATACCTTCACAATTCTTCCCGTCACCTTTTAAGACTTCTTTTTGGACTAGACCCTCATCATCTTGGATTCAAACATGGATTTACTTGATGAGAACAAACTAAAAACTTGATAGAACAAAATAACACTCATTAATAATCTCCTCTTGGTTTCTAGAATAATTTATTGGATACATCTAATATTGTAGCAAAACTCCCTCGATCCGGAGCAACAACAAATTCAAAATTGACTTTGATGTTGATTTGTGTGATCGAGGTGGGTTTGCTCCAAGATTAAACAACTCCAATAAATTATTTTGTATTGAACAGGGCCAACCACGTGAAGTAAGAATATCTTAGATCTTATAACCCCTCCCTCCCCTCACATCACTTTCAATTCCCCATACCCAATCCATGTACTAGAACAAAAATATTAAATTTATATGCAAAAATGTGGATTTAATTTATTATCAAGAATAAGTATAGATAGTGTTTATTAAGTCACTTATTTCTAGTTTTTTTTCTTTTTATAAAATTGGCAAGCAACTCATCTACTACAACTTTTCATTTAGTTCTCACAGCATCTACAACTTGTTGTAATGCCTTCCTAGTAGAGTACTCATTACGTGGATGTTGCTGCAAGGGGTCTATATTTGTTGCAATAATGTAAAAATGTTAAATTGATATCTTATGAATTTTTAATGACTAGTTTTTCATTAAAAAAATAATTACTTAGGTGTTTTTTACCTATTGTGGCCACATTGTCTACTTCGTGTCCCTGTATAGGCTCATATGGTATAGTATGAGCCTCTACATTCTTTGCAGTTGAAAAATGAAAAAGTACAATTGATATTCACCATTTGAAATGAAATTTTTTAAATTGTAGCATATGAATTCATTCATTGCCTGAATTCGAAGCATGACCTTTGATAGGTTGTCCTCTATCCTCAGCATTAGGTGGCTTATTGATTTCCTACTCAAAATTGAGTCAATATTTTATTGCAAATAATTATAACGATGTAGACTACACAAGTAATCATTATTAAATAAAATTCATTGATTTTATATACTTGCATGCAAGATAGATCACTGAAAGAATGTGTTTGCCCATACAAGCTTTTCGACGTTCAACAACAACTCCAAAGTCGTGTTGGAAGCCAAGCTTCAAGTATTCTTCTATAGGAACTTCATTGAATCGATCGGCCTGCATATTTGCATAATGCCATGAAATTACCTTTTAAATTTCAATACAACGAAAAAATAAGTTGCAATTTTTTTTTTCTAGATGTAATATTGGTTTTTTTTCTCTTACAATTTGTACCGGCAAATTGGAATAACCACCAGGACCAAGCTTGTGTTGTCCAATTTTTTCTTGTCTGGTGTTGGTGGCCTTTGATGTGTCTTACAACCTATGAAAAGGTTGAAATACGTTACATGTTTCAAATTTGATCTAAAAACTGATAATAATAAGGTTTATAATTACATTGTTGAAAGTATTGCATACCTTCTTGTGCATGGTGGTAGCTTTCCTTCCTTTCTCAAAGCCTTCTCTTTTCCATCTTTTACTGGGGCTTTCCACTCTCTTGATGGAATCATTGGAGGGAACTCATACCTAAGGCTCCTTTCTAGATGAATCCTAAATTGGTCCCTCATAATCTTCACATGTTGGCCAACCTTATTTCGGACCTCCACTCTATTTAATGTCCCGCTGCCGAATAGACCAACCATGCGATTAGTGAGCTCATCTTTTAATTTTTTGTTTATTTATCCCACCTTGTGCAAGTGGTAGGCCCAAATATCTCCAATGAGATATCATTTAGATGTTAATAAAAAAAAAACATCATTTCCTGCAAGACGATCATGTCATCATTAGTTGTAAAACAATGTTTTTTGATAATATTACAATCAAATTACAAACAATAAGTTAAACAATGCATAAATGCATGTGATATTCTCTATATTTATGGGAACAAGATTGTTGTCAATCAAAAATGTTGTCTCTGGTGTACACGTTCTAGTCACATGGGAATATCCAGGAAATGCTGCTTGAGCATTATCATTGCTAATATCTGCATCAACCACTTGTTTTGTACCATCTGGCATGTGTCGACCACTAGCAGTTGCACTCACATATGGAATCAAGGGTGTTGTGAATTGTGTCGTTGATTGTTCAGTCGAAAAAAAGGGAACATGTGATGCAGGTGGAGTCGTATGCTCATGTGACAACTCTCCACGATCATCACTAATACCAACACCGTCCTCACCACTAGTCTGTGGGCACAAAAAAACCTGTAGATACAAACAAATTGTTAGTTCACGATCACCTACAAGAACAAATTATAAAATAATAAATGGATTTATCTTATAATTCAAGATACTACAACTTTCTTTCAAGGCTTTAGATCTCTTCACCAAAACATCAACCTTTGCTTTAATCTCGTTTGTCTGTGGTTGAATGAATAGCAGATGAATGATATCCTCATTAATTTGTTTTTAAGGTATTCTCTATCATTTTAATTGGGTCTAAAGAAGATCCAATGTCAACGACATGCATCATCCACATCAATATAAATTGATTTATCTAATGCTAGATCAAATGTTGAATCAGTGACCTGTAACAAAAATATATAAAACATTACTAGTAAAATGAAAGCAATATACTGAGGAAAACAACATAATAAAATAGCATATTGATAATGTTTGATTTCAAAGATTACAATTACAAATACACGTTGCCTTGAGGATGGTGTCGTCTGATCCACAGTTGGGGCCTTGCCCCGATCATCACCATGCAACAAAAATGTAGAAAACATTATCATAATGAAAACAATATACACAAGAAAAATACTTAACATAAAAAACATATTGGTCATATTATATTTGGGCAATTAGAAATGGGTATACCTGGTGAATTGAAGAGCGTGTACTCATTTGATCAACAGTTGGGGACCTGCCCCGATCACTTCCCTGCAACAATTGATTGTATAAAACACTATCAAAAATAAACTTGTGTACTCACGAAAAAAAAAACAAATCACTTGCCTATGATGAAAAACGCATAATTCAATATCGAAATGAACCGAATATACTTAAGAACAATAAGTAATAATAAAACATATTGCGCATATTATAGTAGTAAAATTAAAACAATGATTACTTGTTGCCTCGAGAATGTTCTGCTCCTCTGATGAACCGTTGTGGAGATGCCTCGGTCACTTGTGTGTGATGAAAAATACATAATTGATTATATAAATGAAACCAATATACTGATGAAAATAAATAATAAAAATACATATGTGCATATTATAGTAGTAAAATAACAATGAAGTATACATGTTGCCTCGAGGTAGGTATTGTTTGATCTACTGGTGGTAGGGAGCTACCCCGGTCAACACCCTGCCACAAAAACATAGATAACATTCTCTAAACATAATGATTATACTCATGAAAAAACATAACAAATAGACATTTTGTTCATATTATATTTGTACAATTACAATGATGTATACCTGATGCCTCGAGGATGGTGTACCCCTATGATCAACTACTGGGGAGATGCCCCGATCTCTATTATGTGTATTAAATGTAGAAAATTGTAACTAAAATTGAACAATAGATACCAAAAACAACATGAGATATTAGATTCAATAATTAAAGGTTGGGTAAAATGTTAGAGGTACATCTCCAATAGTGGCTGTGTTTGTATCTATTCAATTCAAATTGTAATTAATAAGCAACTCTTCCCCTGCAACTATTGATTTAATGGCACACACAAAAACATGGTTTCCTTCACTCCCCTCAAATGTGCAATTGGATTGCTTAAGTGTATACCCTAGTCTTGTATTGTTTATAAACCCCACAATATTCCATGTAGATTTTGGCCTTCCGTCAATGTACAATGTCGTTCCTTTATTTTGATCCCTGTCTTTCAGCTGTAAATAATTTGCAAGAAATCCATATCTATGCATGCTTCTTGTATATTGGACCAGTTGCATCCAATTTGTATAGTTGTAACGAGGTCCAACATACTCCATCAATTTAATCCATCTGTCGTAACCGACCATTATGCCATCCGTGCAAAACAACCCCAAACCATGTAATGGCGATGGTGTAATTCAATATATCCTCTCATTCACACAAAAAACTATGTTTAGTTGAGGAATATCCTTGGGTACCCATTGTTTCACTATATGTTTGTACCTCAATGGAACCTCGATGTCGCCTATGGTATCATCTTCATAAGAATGTGACCCCCCTTCAGTGAGAAAAAATTACTTGCATCTTTGGAATTTTCTTTTGATCTTTTAACATCTAATTGATATGCATGTTGTAGACCTTCTAGATGTCTCACTTTCCTCTTGTATTCCTAAACTCCCCTCGCTTGAGGAAGACATATCTGAGAAAGACATGTTTGGTTATGCCTACACCATGTGATACATCATTCAAGATTACATCTCACCCATGTATTTCTCAAGAAGTGTGCCTTGAATCAATAGTGAGGTTTATGGTTATTGTTTTCCATGAATGGTTAGGTGACAAATGTGGAACGTAATACCTAAAGAAGAATTTATGACTCTAATACAAAGCTAGATCCATAAAAGTATTGTTGTAATAAATTCAAACATAATTTTCATCTCTTTCAACTTTAACACTCCACTGGTCACTGTGTTAAAGTTGGTCCTTGAGATGAGTTATCAATTCCAATGTACTGAACATAAACAATAACAAAATTACAATGAAGTTAAACTAATGAACAATAATTAAAGAAAAATAGTAATGCTATATAGATCTTGTTTGGATATGCCTTATACTCAGACATTTTGAGTTATCTCTTGTCACTATAAGGACGAGATGTCAGAAGACCTACATTGAGAGAGAGAGAGAGTGTGTGTGTGTGTTAGAGTGTTGATGGTTTAGGTTCACATTTCATGGTTGAAGCTCACGGGTTGGAGATCACAGTTCACAATTCACAAAACAAGTCTAGAATCCCTAGAAGAGGTACCATATGACCTTTGGTACCCTACTTTAAGTGTACTCAACTTTACAGTAGCAATAACCCTATGTCGTGTCCAACAAATATAGGATCTATACTTTTTTAATGCCAAGATACTCCAAGAGTAAAGTTATGAACATAATATATAAAGTTGGCAAGTCTTCTAGAATGGTCACTTAGGAAACCCTAGGTTTTAGGGTGGTTACCATAATAAAACATAAAATAAAGCTGAGTACACTTAGATTTGGGTACCATAGGTCATGTGTTCATGTAATAATAAAACAACAAAAGTAATAAGGTTAAGTCATCATACCAAAGGTGGTCAAAGTACCACACACAATAAGGGTGTTAGGACCAAGTAGAAGATGAAGGACCATAAGTCAACCAAAGCTGTCAAAACAAGATGGTAAGGAAACCCCCTTACCCATAAGACCAAGGTGTCTTGTAAAGGTGGAGAAACAACCCCTTTTACCCATAGGACCAACAAGACCAATGACTTTAATCTTTTCTCTCTCTCACGGTATATTGTCACATATATTTTTATCATCGTTGTATAAACAAAAGTAAATAACAAAGCTAGATCCAGAAAAATATTGTTGTAATAAATTCAAACATAATTTTCATTTCTTTCAACTTTAACACTCCACTGGTCACTACGTTAAAGTTGGTCCTTGAGTTGAGTTATCAACTCCGATGTACATAGCATAAATTATAACAAAATTATAATGAATCAACCAATTCAAGTAAACTACTCACAAAAAAACAACTCAACAATAAAGATCCAAAACTCAAAGGCAAAATAAAGAGAATGAGCACAACAAGAGAGTAGTAATGTAACAATACTACCAAAGGAGGTTGTTATATAACAACAAATAACATAATACAATATATATATTATAATAATAATAACAACAAACAATAATAGTATAATAATATAATATTAATTAGTGAAAATGTGTAACTATTTATGAAGAGTTGCATTAGACACCCTTTAAATAATTATATATACGTGCAAGTCTATCTTGTAAAATATCATATCTTGTTTTATCAACTTTTATATATATTCATGGATTATTTATATTTTCGAAAGTGGAAGTTCGAGAAGTTACAATAAATGAATTTTTATCGTTACAATGGTATCAGAGCCAACCCTTCCTTAGGCTTGTGCTCATTTCGGCTTTTAGCCAAAGTTTCGGATTTTGTCTGGTAATTTTCACAGATTCTGTGAATTCAAAGGTATTTGACCTTACGAAAAAAATTAAAAAAAGTGGAGAAAAAGAATAAAGGGGAAAAGTAAAAGAAAAGAAAAGGGAAAAGTAAAAACAAATAAAGCACACATGGTTTAACTTACTACTTTATTAATGAATGTGTTATTTAGTTAAAAGTGAAAAAATAATTGGAATTTTTTATATTAGATCTTTTTACATTAAGTGAGATAAAAATAGATTTAAATCAAAGTGAAAGGTATAAAACAAGATTTCAATATTTGAACTCGAGTGGGAAGGGTAACAATCACTACCACCCAATATACATTTAATATACAAGAAATCTTAAAGGGAAAAAATAATTATTGAAGAGTATAGTATACTATACAAGATAAAATATGCCTTTCTTTGATATATCTTGGGATAAGAAGCATAATAAAATGGAGTCTCATGACGAAAAACAAGGAATATTCCCGCAAACTTTTAAAAAATATGCATATCCCATATTAAAAACTTATGGGAATATTCAAGAGAAATATGTTCGCATTTCTATTTGCCCAACAACCAAGAAGAATTGTATAAATGTTGACCTAGAAAACCAATTAATGCTTTCAGAGTCAGATATAATTGACAATAACACGATTCTTTCTGATGAGAAATATGAGCTTAAGAACCTACACCTATATGTTGATGATTACAAGGTCCTAACTCAATTCAATATTGTTTCAGTGGTATCATTGGAGCAAGACAAGGTTGATATAATTCTAGGGTCAGCTTGGTTAGATACATTAGATACCTTCATGTTCAACACAAGGAAAAAGTTCTTGACATTTCCTTACAAAAATAAGAAAGTCACATTCTGGGATGTTATAATGAAGTCAAGTTTAGGAGTTGTTTCAACTGAAGATTTTAAAGACATCTCGAAGGTGCTTTCACAAGAAGATCATAAATCGATACAAAATATGCAGAATGAATTTGATTAAGTCATCATGGACAAAGAAGAATATATCTCCCATCTAAAAGATCATAATCATAAGTTTCTTCTTCAAATAAAGAAGTTGAAGGATAAGGCACAATACAATCAAAAGCTAGAAGAGGAGAATCAAGATATTCAAAAAAAACTATTAGAAAATACTGAAAAGAATAATCACCTAAAGAAGCGTAAAAAATATATAATAGATCATATTCCGAAGCTTAAATATGATAAGAAAGCGCAAGATGAAATGATAAGGAACCTTAATAATGATAAGTATTTGTTAGAAAAAGAAGCAAATACAAATCTAGTCCTTGTCACGGTTCAAAAATAATCCAATAACAATAAATATTTATCGACACCCAAATTATAAGACTCATTTTGACCAACGACGAGGTCAAAATGAACATAAACAAAGGAGTTATGATTTCAAAATAGAAAGAACACAAAAGCAACAAACTAAGCATAAAACAAGAAGTTCCATCTAACAAAACGATCAACAAACAACTCCAATGAAGATAGATCTTGGATGGACCACTTCACAAATGATACAACATTTTTTCTTGAGAATTCGTAACACGTATCGTTTTGTTTCATCAAGTATTGCAGTTACTAACACAAAAGATCGAGAGATGGCATTACAACGAAGAAATCGGATGTAAGCATTGTCTTCAATAAGATTTGAGGACAAAGCTTCCCGTAAGTGGAAGGCAATGTTATATATATATATATATATATATATATAACATAATACAATACATAGAGAGAGAGAAATAGAAATCATAATAATAATAACAACAAACAATAATAATATAATATTAATTAGTGAAAATGTGTAACTCTTTAGGAAGAGTTGCATTAGACACCCTTTAAGTAATTATATATACGGGCAACTCTTATTTTATCAACTTTTATATATATTCGTGGATTATTTGTATTTTCGAAATTGGAAGTTCGAAAAGTTCTAGTAAACGGATTTTTACCGTTACAGAGGCCACCGCTATCTAATCAAGAACCAAAAACCCATACATATATCATAAACTAAAATGACAAGGGCCCATCAACATCCCATCATTGACATACCACATCCCAACAAAATCCACCATTTCACAGTAAAACTAGAATGGCAAAAAGGTGCAAATGTTACATAGTCCAAATCCATCAACCTTAAACCCCAAAGAACTAAGAGTTTTGTGTTATTGTAGACTATGTTGTAAAGGTAAAAGATGCCAAAATAGTTCACTTCCAGTTATAACCTAACCTAAAAATTTATACCCGCATATATTAATCATTTGCTTGTCAATGTGTAGGTCCTAGAGGGTGACGTAGAGGGGAATGTACAACATGATACAAAAAGGGAGGGATGCTACTGTAAGGGCAGAAATTGAGGGTGAAAGGGGAGGTTTCCAGTGTAAGGGCGGCCTCAATACTATACGAAGTGGCAACACACATGCACACGATCACACACACTCATGCACACACCCCTTCTTTTAACCTTTGACAAATAAAAACCCAAGTTCATCCATTTACATCGTTTCAAAACTATTTGGCCAATGGGAAAAAAAGTATTACAACCATTTATAAATTGGATGATGACAATTTTCCAACAAACCAGGGCTTTCACCATAGATTCAAAAAACATAGGGCTTTCATAGTAAATTCAAACAAATTAGGGCTTTCACCATAAATTCAAACAAATTAGGATACCAACGCTTACATGTTTATCCATGAGAAACTTGAACTGTGAACACTGAGCTCCAACCATAAAATGTGGATTGTGAGCTCCAACCAGTGAGCTACAACCGTGAAATTATAAGAAACTGGACATGTCCTTTTAGGCCGATGTGTCCCGTGTCCGCTTGTCGGACATAGACACGCTGATAGTTCGTTTCCGTTTATCAGACACGGACACGCTGACAATTCGTGTTCGACACGACTGTCCAACGTGTCCCATGTTTCTACATGCGTGTTCGAGCACTATCAAAATGTGCCCCAAAAATAGGACACGCAGCCTGTGAAAAAGGCGGTCGGGCCCATTTTAAAACAAAAATTTCTCTCTTTTTTTCATTCACAAATTGTGGGAGAGCTCTAACAGGGTTTTTTTTGCAGGTGAAGAAAATTTGAAGGATTTGGAAGGGTGCTAAAGTCCATTGAAGGTGGATTTGGTTGGGTGGATTGCAAGCTCAACCATCAAACAAGAAGAACAATGTCTCATTCAGTTAGGGGAGGAGCTAAAGGGCAAAGGAAAGGGAGAAATGCCCCATCTATTGTCTCCCCCTCTATTCCTCCAAATACAAGCTCTTCTACTCCTCTTGTTATTGCTCCATCTGCTGCTAGTGAAGCCCATGCTCCATTGAACCATGTTTTAGCAAGACAACAAGCGCAAGAGAAGAAATACCCTTTGTGGAGGTATGTGACTAGGAAAGAAGGGCCTGGGGAAAAGCTAGGTGGGGGAGGCAATGTGTCTTGGACTTGGAATTTTTGCAAGAATGAATTCAAGAGCACATACTACCGAGTTAAGAGCCATTTGTTGGTCCTTCCTAACTGTCGGATTTCTTCATGTAAGGGTGTGAGTGTTATCCAAAGGAAAGAAACGGGAAAGGAGGATCAAGAAGGATTAGGGAATGTAGCAGCAGAAAGCAAGAAAAAGGATGAGGATCCTATTCCATTCTTAAGGAAACAATCTACAATTTGGCCTCCATTTACACCTAGCAGAGGTGATACACATCCAGCAAAAAAGAGGCCATCTTCAAGTGGTCCAATGGACAAGATTTTCCAATAAGAGGCACGAGAAGAGGTAGACCTCGCCATCGCATTATTTTTCTACCTCAACTTAATCTCATTCATGTTGCACGGTCACCATTGTTTTTTTAGATGTGTCAAAGTATCGGTGAATCAGCTCCATCTGTTTATGTGCCTCCTGGTTCAGAGAATCTTAGAACCACATTGTTGGTTAAGGAAAGGAAGGAGGTGGACAAAATTCTTAATCCAAATAGAGAAACTTGGCCCTCATATGGAGTGAGTATTGTTTTTTATGGATGTACGGATCCAACACGCCATCCACTCATCAATTTCATGGTATCTTACCAAAATGGACCGATGTTCTTGAAAGCGATGGATGCTCTTGGGAAATACAAGGATCCACATTTTATGGGTGAGTTATTCATCAAAACCATAGAGAAGTATGTGTTAATTTATGAAAATTTAGACACAGTAATATTGGGACTAAAGCATAGTCTTACAGAAGATTCAAGACAATTTACACATAAAATGACATAACAGTGCTGCAAATACAGGTTGTAGTTGTATATTATCAATCATCAATCAGAAGTAGTGATACAATGTCATACACTTGCATGAATATCAAGACATTTCAAATCCCAAGGAGTTCATTCGAATTGCACACATGAAAGTGGATTAGCTCTCAGTTAACCACACTAGACACATCAGTTAACCACTAATCACAACCATAATTGTCTCTAACTTAGCCCTAACTGAATCGGAGGCAGCAATGACCGAGTCTAACTAAATAGAACTCAACTGTATGTCAGTCAGTAGGTGGGGGCACATATATAACTCAATTCAGCTCCAATGAAGTGAAATGAACTCAACTAAGTCACCAGAAGTTGTTGGAGGCACCTTAAATCACTCCAGTTAACTCAAATCAGCCCAAAATAGACAAATAAATGAGGAAGGTGCCTTTCCAACTCAGTCTAACTTATTGTTAGGGGAAACAACATTCAATTAACTGATTGGGGATTTTTTGAAAAGCAGATCAACCCAGATTTGCTCTCTGATTGAAGGAGGAAGCCTAGTTAGCATCCCTGATTAAATGATAAGACTTAGTTGGCCTCCCTGATTGAAGGAGTGTGCTAATGTTGATGCTGATGTCAGTAGGAGTGTGTTGGTGTTGATGCTAATGTCAGTAATTAAGCCAAATTGACCAAATAAAGATGTGTGGGTTGGATAATGACTCCAACACCCCCCTTAAGCTATACTCATGTGAAGGAGTAAAAAAAATAATGGTAGGGCCCCGACAACAAAGGCCATAGGTCACCCTGTACAAAAGTAACTCTAAATGCTCAAATAAATGTTAAGTGAGGAAAAGGGGAAAACCCAGTGGGAATAAAAACTCCCATCAAGCTAAACACTAAAGAAATAATTGTCTTCACCCTAATGAACTCTCCCCCAATATTGAACGGAGGTAAGTGAAATTTTTCTCAGTAAAGTTCTTGGTGAAAATATCTGCAACCTACTCATTTGTGGGGCAGTGTTGCAAAACAATTGTCTTGTCATGCACCAACTCACCGATGTAGTGCATATGGATCTCAATATGTTTGGTCCTCTACCACTGAAATGGATCCATTAATATCTTGATAGCACTTTGGTTGTCACAAAATAGGACAATGGATGAAGTACTACCAATATCAAACTCATACAAAATGCCTTGTAGCCAAACTGCCTAGATGCAAGCATTGACTGCTCCCCTGTATTCTGCCTCTACTGAAGAAAGGGAAATGGAAGCATTATTTTTACTAGACCAGAAAATGGTCCCACCACCAAACACAATCACATAGATGAAAGTGGAATTTTGATCTATGCTATCCCCTTCCCAATCAGAATCTGTAAAACCGACCAAATCTAGCTCAGAATCTGCAGCATAGTGAATGCCATAGGATCTAGTGACTTGAATGTACTGAAGGATCCTCTTTGTTGCCTTCCAATGGAGCTCATGAGGCTGCTACGTATATCTTGATACAACATTCATGGCATAACAAATTTCAGGCCTTGAATATTTCAAGTATAGAAAGCTTCCGATCAACTGGCGGCAAATAGTGGAATCCATGGGTGGAGTGGATTTTCCCTCTTCAAGACTGATTCCTGAGAGGAAAGGAAATGGTGCATCCTTGCAATCAGCCATTTTAAACTTAATTAATAGGACTGCAATATATTTTGATTGAGTTACCATTATCCCATCAAATTCTTGGGTGATTTCAAGCCCTAGAAACTGTCTCAGTAGGCCCAAATCACTGATTTCAAATGCATCATGAAGAGCAAGTTTCACAAACGAAATCGAAGCAAGTGTGCTTTCTGTTATCAGAGGATCATCCACATACAATACTATGATCATACTATTACCTTCATACTGCTGAAAATATACATTTGGATCAGATTTGCACCTCTCGAAGTTTTGTGAAAGAAGAAAGGCATCCATTTTGGCATACCAAGATCTTGGGGCTTGCTTCAACCCATATAATGATTTATGAAACTTACAAACCAACGATGGATATGATGTATATCATTTTGGATGCTTCATATATACTTCTTCTTGCGGGTATCCATGGATAAAATCACTCTTGACATCCATGTGATGCACCTCCCAGTGCTTGGATGCGGCAATGGCCAAAACTAGCCTTATGGAATCCATCTTTGCCACTGGTGCAAAGGTCTCATGGTAGTCCACTCCTTGGACTTAGGAGAATCCTTTTGAAACCAGACATGATTTATACTTGAAGGTTGAGCCATATGCAGCAACCTTTGTCTGATATACCCACTTGCACTGAACCAGTTTCCTCCCAGGTGGAAGGGAAACTAGCTTCCAAGTTGCATTTTTCCGAAGAGAATTGAACTCTTCATCCATTGCAGCTTGCCATCTCGGACCTTTTCAAAAATTATAGTAGGACTTGGGATTAGACCCAATAATCACATAACAGGTCTCAGACAACAAGGATTCTTTTCAAGAAAGAGCAATTCCTGCTCTTAAAAACTCAGACCAGGTTCTCCTTCGATCAGTAGGATTTCCAATGTCTAACCCGACGGATGAGAGTCTTTCCGCCCATTTTGGAAGGTGAGTGGGCACATTTGAATCTGATTCAGAACCTGGTATATTTTTTAATTGATATTATATATCAGATCTGAAAAATCATAGCTTACACTCCCATTTTAATCATCAAAATTAGTGGTAGAATGGGAGGAATTTTCAGCAGTTTTTACCTCGACTAGTTCCACCTCTTAGAGAGGCTCTTCAAAGTGGACACTTCTCTCAATGAATATATGTTTGGTTCTGATATCCAGAAGTTTGTATCCCTTTGATTCCTTTGGGTACCCAATAAACACGCACTCAATGCTTTGCATTTTCAAATTCTTCCTCTTGTCAAGTGGAATTCAAGACCAAGTAGTGGACCCAAAAACTCTCAAATTTGACACATCTGGTTTGTGACAAAGTAAGCTTCGAAAGCAATTTTCCCTTTCATGGAAGAGTGAGGTACCCAAATCTGAATGTATGCAGCAACATTCATATCCTCAGCCCAAATATTTTCAGCCAAACCTTTGGCTTTCGCATGCAGGTAGTCATCTCTTTGAGGGCCCAGGTTTTCCTTTCTGCTACACCATTCTCCTGGGGTGTGTAGGGAATGGAGTGTTGGATTTGGATCCCATATTTAGCACATATTTGCAGCAGATCAGACTTGATATAATATCCTCCATTATCTAATATGAGAGACTTTATCTTCCTCCCAGAGGCATTCTCAATGGATGCCTTAAACTCAGTGAATCTATCAAGAACCTCAAATTTTTTCTTTCGAAAGAAAACCCAAGTGAATCTGGATAAGTCATCAATAAAGGTGAGCACATACCTTGAACCACTCATGGAGGTTGTAGTAATGGCTCCGCTGATGTCAAAGTGGATCAGCCTCAAAATACTTGTTGCACGTCTTTCCTTTCCCCGATCAAATTTGTGCTCAGGGTGTTTGTCGACAATGCAACCTTTACAAATTCCACTAGAAGTTTTGATGGATGGGAGGCCTTCAACCATGGAATGTTTTTGAAGTTGCTAAAAATATTTGAATTTCAAATGTCCAAATATCTCATGCCAAATCCTAAGGACCTCATTCCCATGATTCAGAAGAGTAGTGGGCTTTGCATCCACCAAAAACTTGGAAAACTCATAGATCTTAGCATGATGGTTTGCTAGACCTGTTGCTATGCATTTCCCAGATGCAATCTATGAGATCTCAACACCATTTTGGTTGAAACTAACTCTCTTGGGCACTCTAGTGTGTTTCATTTGATATACACTCAAAAAATTGGAGGCCAAGGAGGGTACATACAGAACATCATAGAAGCTGCCATGTTCAATTTTTACAGTATGTTTTCCTTTCGAAATGATCTGAGAATCATCTCCCATGTAGATGGGAATGGTGCAGTCAGAGTCCAAGAACAAGAAGGAATATTTGCTTGGCACCATATGGTCCAAAGCACTAGATTCTATGAGAAGATCTCTAGGCTTCGAAATAATTTCCATGAGGGCATGTCCTCTTTCTGGATGGATGTCACGATCATGATTATCTCTCTTCCTAACACTCTTAGGAAGATTGATATTATTCCTCTTAAGGAGAAGAGACATTTCATCAAGTTTTTTCTTTATGCAGGAATGTTTAGGGTAAAATCCCTTCCTGCAATAGGAACACTTAACCTTTTGTTTGCCTTTGTTCCCTTTGTTCTTGTTCTTCTTTGAGTCGGAAGGCTCATCTTGCCGCTGAGGTTTCTCCTTTGGATTTGGAGCATCAAATTTATTCTTATGGGTATTCTACTTGCCCTTTCCATTCGTAGCATTGTGTCCCCCAACAAACAGAGCTTGGTCCTTGGAAGATCTGATGATCCCCATCTCGACAAGCTTATCATGATCGTTTGTGAGAGACTCAATGAATGCATTGAGGGATAGCATTTTCCAATTTGGGATTGTGAGTTTCCTAATATGGAATGTGGACACAAAGACTGAATAATCTGGACCAAGTTTTGAGAAGATTGTTAGGATGATTTGATCATCATCCTTCTCAACTTTGCACTGCTTCAATTGGAGCACCAGGTGCTTGAATTTGGTGAAGAAATCATTCATGGTTTCATAGTTTCCTGGATTTAGGGAAATCAGCTCGTTCTCTAGTTGATAGATCCTTAGATCATCTTGCTTATCAAACAAGGAAGCAAGTTTATCCCAAATCTCCTTCGGATTCTTCAATCCCGTGATGTGGAAGAGAAGATCTATGGAAATAGACAGGCACAAGAAACCATAAGCTTCATCTAGCTTACTCCAGTACTTTTCCTTATCAACAACATGTGTTGGATCTAGTTCTGTGTCCATTGTGACTGTGCAGAGTCCTTTGGAGCAAAGTTGAATCTCCATGTCCTCCTTCCATTGGTGGTAATTAAAGGGAGAAAGAGGATTCAGAGAAGAAGCCATGAAGTTGATGTAGTGAATGTAGTGAAAGACCTATAAAAACCTGGAAAAACATAAAAAAGGGCACCGTAAGGTCGGACAGCCTGCACTTTTCAAGTTTTCATCACACCCATATTATTCAATCAACCAAGCTTGATCAACAATTCATTTACTTAGGATTTATATGGTAAACTTTACGCTTCTGGTGCAGAGCTGGAATTTTTGAGATTTTTGCTCAAATTGCATGCTAGATCCATCAAGAATCTTGTTAGAGAAGAAGAGCCTTGTCTCATCATGGCTCTGACATGATATAAAAATTCAGTCACATTAATATTGGGAGTAAAGCACAGTCTTACAGAAGATTCAAGACAATTTACACACAAAATGACATAATAGTGCTGCAATTAGAGGTTGCAGTTGTATATTATCAATCACCAATCAGAAGTAGTGATACAATGTCATACACTTGCATGAATAGCAAGACAATTCAAATCCCAATGAGGTTATTCGAATTGAACACATGAGATTGGCTTAGTTGTTAGTTAGTCACACTAGACACATTAGTTAACCACTAATCACAACTATAATTGACTCTAACTGATCCCTAATTGAATCGGAGGCAGTAATGACTGAGTCTAGCTGAATAGAACACAACTGCATGTCAATCAGTAGGTGGGGGCGCATATCTAACTCAAGTCATCTCCGATGAAGTGAACTGAACTCAGTTGAGTCACTAGAAGTTGTTGGAGGCGCATTAAATCACTCAAGTTAACTCAAATCAGCCCAAAATAGACAAATAGATGAGAAAGGTGCCTTTCCAACTCAGTCTAATTGATTGTTAGGTGAAACAACATTCAGTTAACTGATTGGGGATTTTATGACAAGCAGATCAACCCAGATTTGCTCACTTATTATAGGAGGAAGCATAGTTAGCCTCTCAAATTGAAGGAGAAGACTTAGTTGGCCTCCCTGATTGAAGGATTGTGTTGGTGCTGATGTTGATCCCAGTAGGAGTGTGTTGGTGTTGATGATAATGTCAGTATGAGTGTGTTGGTGCTGATGTTGATGTCAATAATTCGTGTTAATAACTTAGGATAAGTGGATAATTAGGCCAAATTGACCAAATAAAGATGTGTGGGTTGGATAAGACTCCGACATAATTCTTGTGTACAAATCATAACGGACAATGCGTCTATTTGCAAGGCCATTGGCACGATTGTGGAAACTAAATATCCACGGGTATTTTCATTTATGACACCTTTCATTGTTAATGATTTCAGTTGTTAACTTGTTAGTGTTTTAGAGTCATTTATACTTGTCTTTTTTGCTCTTACAGGTTTTTTGGACACCTTGGATTGTCCATTCCTTGAACTTACCACTCAAATCCATTTCTTCAGATGTAACATGGATTGGAAACATTATTGAGGATGCACGCCATATCCGTAACTTTGTACAAAACCATACAAATTCCCTCATCATATACAAAGAGTACAAACATATTTCATTTTTTAAGATTGTAGATACTCGGTTTGCTTCCTCATTCATCATGCTCAAGAGGTTGAGGGAGGTCAAAACTGCTCTTGGGTCCATGGTGATTTCAGAGTATTGGTCTTTCTAGAGAAAGTCGGATCAAAGTGCTTCAAAAAAGGTGAAGGACATAGTATTGGATGATGTTTGGTGGGAGAGGGTGGATCTTACCATTAAGATCATGGAGCCATTTATTTCTTTGTTGTGCTTTGCAGACATGGACCAACCCATCCTAGCGGATGTTTATGAGGGGTGGGATTCCATGATTCAATCCATGAGGACCATTGTTATGGAGAATAAGTGTCCCAAGTATGAGACATCAGTAGAGAACTTATGGTCCACCATTTAGGATATTCTTATCTCTAGGTGGGATAAGAATTGCACACCTTTGCATTTCTTGGCCCATTCCTTGCACCCCAATTTCTACAGTCAGGAATGGCTCACTAGTGGGGCCTCACATAGAGTCCCTCCTCACATGGATGGAGAGATTTCATAGGGGAGGAAGATAACATTTAGGTGGATATTTCAGGATAGATACTTACTTAATGAGGTGGAGGCAGGCTTTGTAGAGTTTTCTTGTGCTACTGGGAGATTTGGAGGCTATGATGTGGTTGGAGATAGGGGAGTTAAGAAGCGCTATAATTGGTGGGAAACTCATGGGGCAACATGCCTTATTCTAGAGAATCTATCCTTGAGGATCATCTCTCAAGTTACATCATCCTCTAGTTGTGAGAGGAATTTGAGCACATATGGCAACTTGTACAGTTTGAAGAAGAGCAGGCTTGAGTAGTCCAGAGCAGAGACGATGGTGTATGTGCACACCAATCTTCATCTTATTTACAGGAAGAGGGAGGAGTGGGTGAAGGGAAAGACAAAGATGTGGGATGTATTTCCTGATGATTTGGTTTTGGACAGCAGTACTAAGTCGGCATTAGCCAACCTGGATCTTAATGATCCAGTGCTAGAGCTGGTGACATTTGATGATAGTGATCCCTTGGAGGGGTCATCCTCCACACCAGCAGATATTGACCCTCATATGGTTGAGAAGGAGGAGGAGGAGGAGGAGGAGAGCAGTGACGAGTTTGTTGTTTAATGCATGGAGGAGGATGAGGACTATTGATAGATGAAACTCTTCATTCTTCTATTTTGATCAACACCTTTTTTTATTTACTATTGCCAGTGGCATTCCGACATCTATGTAATACATTATACTGTATACATTTTGATTTTCATGACTTAATGAGAAATATGGTTTTAACTCATGAGTATTGACATCTTGATCTATGACTATGATATCTATGTGTCTCATAATATGATTGTGATTATTGATTTTATTTGTAAATGTGTAATACTAATGTTAAATGTTAAAAAAAAGGATCTATATGTCTATAATTTTAAAATTTTAATATATATAATTTTTTGATATATATATATAATGTGTCCTACGTGTCCTGATTCCGGGGTCAATGTGTCTGTGTCGGACACTCGAATCCTCGTGTCCCATGTCCTCATGTCAAGGGACTTGGGTGAAATGTGAACCATGACCTCCAACTAGTGAGCTGCAACCATGAAATGTGAACCATAAGCTCAAACCCTTGAGCTCCAACCATGAAATGTGAAATGTGAACCGCGAACTCCAACCAGTGAGCTACAACCGTGAAATGTGAAATGTGAACCGTGAGCTCCAACTATGAAATGTGAACCGCGAAATCCAAATAGTGAGCTGCAACTACAACTGTGAAATTTGAACCATGAGCTCCAACCAATTACCTGCAAACATGAAATGTGAATAATGAAATGGTAAACGTCGAATGTGAACAATGAAATGGTAAACGTCGGTATTCAAATTATAATGGTAAATGCTAATATACTAACACAATATGGTGCAAAACTTTATATATTGAATAATTTTTTTGTAATATTTTTTAAACAATTATAAATGTAAACACATAAGTAAAAATAATGATGACTACGATGATGATGACTACGATGATGATGACGACGATGATATTATGATGACGATGGTGATAATGATGATGAGGAGGAGGAGGATGATGATGATGATGATGATGATAATGATGACGACGATGATGATGACAATGAGGATGACGATGACGATGATGGTGGTGGTAATGATGGTGGTGGTAATGATGATGATGATGATGATGATGATGATGGTGACAATGATGATGAGGATAAAGACAATGAGGTAATGATGACAATGACTATGAGGACTATGAGGACGAGGATGATGATGACGATGAAGATGATGATGATGATGATGATGATGATGAATATGAGGATGGTGACGATGAGGATATTGATGACAATTATGAAGACGACAATTATAGGGATGATGATGATGATAACGAAGATGATGATGAGGAGGATGACAGTGATGATGATGATAATGATGATGATGAAGATAACGAGGATGAGCATGAGGATGAGGATGAGGATTAGGATGAGGATGATGACGACTTGATGATGATGACGACTTGATGATGATGACGATGATGATGACAATGATGAAGACAACGACAGGGATGATGATGATGATGACGATAATGACGATGATGATGACAATGAGGATGAGGATGAGGATATTGACAATGATGTTGATGATGATGACAATAATAATGACAAGGATGATAATGCTAATGATGATCATGATGAAGATAATGACAATGAGGATGAGGATGACGATGTTGATATTGTTGTTGATGTTGATGTTGATGATGATGATGGTGATGACAATGACGATGCCGATGAGGATCATGATGACAATGAGGATGGTGACGATGAGGATGGTGACGATGATGAAGATGACAACGTTTGGAGTGATGATGATGAGGAGGAGGAGGACGACGACGATGGAGTGTTGGAGGTCTTTAGGTAGCTTGGAAACATCCTCACATGGAGGTGGGTTGCTTTCAAATATATTATGTTGTCTAAGTAGGTAGAAATTTATAATATTGTTTTCAATTTTTTATTTTGATTTAGCATTTTACATATAGTAGTAAAATTAAGTTATATTAGAAATTAGTATAAAATACAGATTAATTAAATAATCAAATGTATATTATAATTTTTAATTTGTTAATATTTACACAATGTTAATATCAACTAGAGACATGTATGAGATGCAAGCTAACTTCCTTTTAATAAAGGTGAATGACCTAAGTAGTGTTCATGTATTTTGTAAGAATATAAAGAAAGACGAGTGATGAGGATGATGATGATAATGACAAAGATGCAGATGACGAGGATGGTGACGATGATGATGATGATGATGATGAATGACGATAATGATGACGATGGTGATGATGATGGTGATGATGATGATGACAATGATGATGATGGTGATGATGTTGATGATGGTTATGGTGATGATAGTGATGGTGGTGATGATGATGATGACGATGTTGATTATGATGATGATGACGACGATGATGATGACAATGATGATGATGATGACGATGATGATAAGGATGATGATGATGATGATGACAATAATGGCAATGAGGATGAGGATGAGGACGACAATGAAGATGATGAGGATGAGGATGATAATGATGAAGATGATGATCATGATGATGAGGAGGATCAGGATGAGGATGACGATAACAACAAGAGAATTGCATTACTGAGCTTCTATTTGTTTTGAGAACAATTTAATATTCTATACGAAAAGGGACCAACCACGTGAAGGTGGAATCTCATCTGACCCCCCCCCCCCCCCCCCCCATTCATGTCACTTTCCATGAAAATCGATACACAATAGAAGATCAGGAGGCTCCTTCATGCAAAATGCATTGATGGCTAATGAACTCCTTAACATTGAGCCTTAAATTTAAAGGGGTAGAAGAAGGGAGACATGGAACCACTAGTTTATCTAATTCAAAGGTAATGTCCTTAGAGTTTAATGGGTTCAAACTTTCATTGTCCTTACCATTGGAAGCCTAAATGGGATATTGTAGAGCCAATAAAAGTGGAAGGTGTGACCTATTATATTTCTTGTGTATTGTGACTTATAATATGTGAGGTAGATAGGTTTGTATGGCATGTCCAACTTTTCTTTGGAAGCCAAATGGGATAAAGAAGGTGGGTACTGACCATTATAATGAGTGATTCCATTTTCAAGGAATAATTTTTCGTAAGTTTGTTGATTCTTGTTGGGCCATTTGATTAGGAAATTGGGTAGTTAATTGTTAGACTTATGGAAGAATGGGACATAGATCATTGTAATTATCTTATCCATAAAAATCACATGGATGGTTATGTTTACACCCTTGTTTTCATTATGTTTTACCTTAATTGGAATCACTGTCCCCCAAACAATGGTTCCATTTCCCCCTTTCCCTTGGTTCCTGATCATTCTATTTTTCTTCTTCTTCTTATTGTTTATGTATTGATTACTTGTTTGGGTTTCTTGGACAAAATTTCTAACCAAGATGGTTAAAATGAGGAATCAGGTTAAGATTTGGTGAAAGCAAGGAGGTCATATTGAGTTAACCTTGGTTTGGAGTAGAAAAAAATATAGCAAGCCTTGTGGTCAAGTATACAAGCCTATTGATGTAGCCATTATTGGGAATCAACATTTCCATGTGATGTATAGACAAATTAATTTCCATGTGGGAAAATCTCATGGTTATCATTCCATTAAAAATTAGCCATGATACACTATTGTAAGGTGCTTCTAGGATCCTATATATAATAGGAAGGATTATACCATGTTGGATAGTTAAGTTAATGAGAGTAAGGGAACATATAGGATCATTTTAAGCCAATGTATAACAAAGGTTTATCCAAGTAAAATGGTCAATGAACTAATGATTCAATTAATATCGTGATTCCAAAGTTTCTCAATGTTAATTTTAAGTTAATTGTGTATACATCCTTATGTCACAATATCAATTATTAAGTAAACAACTCAAAACAAGATCTTCCAATTGTGCATTCCTCCACTTGGTGATGAAATATGATAAAGGAAACTTACTTAAGTGAAGACATTAAGGTGTATCGACCTCACACACAAAGACACGATGAGAATCCATGAAACAAAGAGGGAAGGACAATCGTAGGTCCCAAAACCTTCCTCGTAAAGGGTTTTTTTACTGGCCAATGGGTGGTGACATCAGGAGAAATGTAGGCTCTCTTAAATCCGCATAGTTTCATGATAATTGCACTTACTTTTCAATCAAGCGGGGAAACGAGTAGAGATGAATAAAGGAAATGGAGGATCTGGGAAACCACACGGGATATATCCACTCAGGACTACAAAGTATGAACTGGACATCATGGCAGGAGCATATCAAATCATGTCCTAGAATAAGAAGTTGTTATTTAGAGGTGAGCGGGATGGAGAAGAAAGATGCAACAACAAAACCCGTTGGTGTATATTCTTAGCATTATTTGTAAATAGAGGAACACTAATGATTTGGCAAATGGGTGTCATCCAAGGAAGGAACACATAGGATGATATGAGAGAAAGAAGAGGAAAGAGGAAGCGGGCTTTGGGGCCTGAGGAGGAAAACAGTGGGGTGAATGGAGATCAGTTAAAATCCCTTTGGGAAGCTTGAATGTTTGAGCTTGGGATTCCTAGTGACATCCAACAAAGCATCAACAAGAAGGAGGATAAGTTATGGGAAAAATTGGACAGGGACACCCTGCACGAGGAATGCCACAAAGCTGAAGATTGGATCTTGGAACTGGGAAACAATGAGGGAAGAATCACCCTCTATGAGTGAACCGTGGAACTTTTATGGGTAATGAAAAACCTTTTGGGGCACACGGTGTGGGAGAAGCAGAAGCTAGGAGAGGACGAGAAGCATGCTAGGAAATGGCGGGAAAAAATGAAGGATGATTCAAAGATGTTGAACCAAAAGATGGATGATATCCTGCAGGGTCCCAGCATGCAGACCCCTCCAGCTGCCCCCCCCCCCACCCAATGGCCCATCAAAATCCTACAAGTAGAAATCTCCATGGACTCATCCCTGATCACCCTTATATTTTGTTGTAAATGCTCTGTGTTAGATCTAGATTCCCACGGGCTCTATGTTGATGTAATGCATAGTATAGTTCTGATTAGTAATAGGTCTCGTAGTTTTTTTAAGTTTACTATATGGTCGGTTCAAAATGGATTAATGTCAACACCAAGTTTTTTGAATTTGATTGTATGGTCGGATCATAATGGAGTAGTGTCAGTACCAAGTTTTGTCGAAAGTATGTCATGTTGCAAGTATGTTCCAAATCAGTAATTCAAGGTGCTTTTTTGATAGTAAGTCGGGAAACAAGGTTATCAACAAGAAGTAGCTTGTGCATTATTAGGATGCAATCCATTCTTTTCTATGTGAATAAAATCTCTTACTTAAAAAAGGGGCATCTTATTAGTTACACACAATTGTCACTATGTTATTTACCCTTTTTTTTTTGGTAAGAAGGAAGTTTTCTATTACCAGTAAATATGAAACACTATTTCATATCTTAATAAAATATATTACTTTAAAAAAAATGGGAATCTTATTAGTTACACACAATTTACACTATGTTATTTACCCATTTTTTTGTTATAATAAAATCTCTTACTTAGAAAAAAATGGGAATCTTATTAGTTACACACTATTGCCACTATGTTATTTACCCATTTTTTTGTCATTAAGAAGGAATTTTTCTATTACCAGTAAATTTGAAACACTATTACATATCCGCAATATAGTTGGGTCTGCTCAAAACATGGATTCAGACTGCAAACAAGTGTCCAAAAAGGGCATATACAAAGCATGATGCAAATAGAAAATCTAACCATGGTTTCGGCTGCCTGTCCTTTGTATAATGGAAACCTAACAAACTGTAAAATATAAATAAAGAATGACATTCTGGTAAGTGACAACACAGGAGGTTAGAGAAAAGGGAGTGAGGAGGATTGCCAGCCTCTCATAAGAAATTTTGCTTCTTCATCATTGGATTTATTGGTTGCTCCTTCTTTGGTTCCCTACTGGCATTGAAAAGGTGGATCAGAAAGGAGAATAACTTCTTGAATGTGACCAAGGTTGCTTTTAGCGACTTATTTGAACATACTCACTGTGAGTTTGACTATTTACCCAAAGCTTTCCCATTCACACATTTCTCTAGACAGTATGAACTTTAGTCTTCAATAGTTGTTTATAACTACAGCAGGTCCAAGTTTGAGTTTGAACTCTCTGAACAATTATTCTCCATGGTTTTGATAGTAGGTAAAATGTGTTGAGGAATCTCTGCATGGAATATTACCTCCTAGTCTATGTTTTTAGTCTCTTTCTGATGCTTGGACATGTTGGAAATGCGTAGTCAAGCTCTCTGGATATATTTTGGAGAGGGAAGAGAAGAGAACCCCGACCGTAATTAATTGACCAGAGTCTATTGTTGCCTGTGCGCTCCTACACCAACTACAAAATGAATGTTGGATTGAGTTTAGGCTTCCAGGATCAGTTTCTATGTAATAATGTTCCTTTTCACACTCACCTTTATCGTCCATGTATCCGCTCCATGTGATCCACCGTATGTTGAACCTATCACTACCATCCCTCAAGTACCAGATCCATGTGATTCAAAGCATTTCGGTATGGTTTTTCTTTGAATTCACCCTTGTTTGGTTGCATACTGAGTTCTGTGTGTCCATGGATATTTAGCGATTCATGAAGATGAGTTTATGGGGAGAGGGATACCATTTGTCCTCCCACGTTCCCTTCCCTTGTCCGAACATATGTGACCACTGTCATGCTCACCCGCATCCGGGAACGTTATTTACTGAATTAAGTAACTTTAAGTCTCTAATTGATACTTGCATGGGGAATATACTAACAATTTGTGATAAATGATTTCTTAATATGGTGTGTAATGTATGCTATTTATCTGTTTCCTTGTCTAAAATCTGTCGTAATCCTTACCGAAACTGTGCCATATATTTGCCGAAACTCTACCATATTCATTGTCGAAACTCCACCATATCCTTTTCTGAAACTCTGCTAAGTTCTATGGTTCCTTGTCGAAACTCCACCATAATCCTTGCCAAAAATGTGCCATATCTTTGCCGAAACTCTGTCATATTCCTAGCCGAAACTTTGTCATATTCCTTGCCGAAACTCCACCATATCCTTTGTCGAAACTCCACTAAGTTCTTTGCTTCCTTGTCAAAACTCTGCCATAATATTTGTCAAAGTTGTTCCATATATTTTCCAAAACTCTACCATATTCCTTGCCAAAAATTCGCCATATCATTTTCCAAAACTCCACTAAGTTCCCTGCTTTCTTGTCGAAACTCTACCATAATCCTTGCCAAAAATGCACTATATCTTTATTGAAACTATGCCATATTCCTTGTCGAAACTCTGCCATATCCTTTGTCAAAAATCTGCCAAGTTATTTGATTCCTTATCGAAAATTCGCGATAATCCTTGCCAAAGCCGCACCATATCTTTGTTGAACTCTTCCATATTCCTTGCCAAAACTCTGCCATCTCCTTTGCTGAAACTCCGCTAAGTTCTCTGCTTCATTGTCAAAACTCCACCATAATCCTTACCGGAGCTGCGCCATATCTTTGTCGAAACTCTGGAATATTCCTTTCTGAAACTCTGACATATCATTTGTTGAAACTCCGCTAAGTTATCTGCTTCCTTACCGAAAGTCTGCCATAATCCTTGTTGAAGCTACACCAAATATTTGTCGAAACTCTACTATATTCCTTGCCAAAACTCTGCCATATCCTTTGTTGAAACTCCTCTAAGTTCTCTTCTTCCTTGCCTAAAATTCGTCGTAATCATTGCTGAAACTACACCATATCTTTACCAAAACTCTATCACATTCCTTGTAGAAACTTTGCCATATCCTTTGTCGAAACTCCACTAAGTTATATGCTTCCTTGCCGAAAATCCACCATAATCCTTGACAAATTTGTGTCCTATCTTTGCATAAACTCGGCCATATTCCTTACTGAAACTCCATCATATCCTTTTTCAAAACTCTGCTAATTTCTCTGCTTCCTTGTCGAAACACCGCCATAATATTTGTCGAAGTTGCACCATATCTTTTCCGAAAGTCTGCCATATTCCTTGTCGAAACTCTGCCATAATATTTGTCTAGGTTACGCCATATCTTTGTCGAAACTCTTCCATATTCCTTGCCGAAACTCCACCATATCCTTTTCCAAAACTTAGTTAAGCTCTCTACTTCCTTGTTGAAACTCCACCATAATCCTTGGTTAAACTGTGCCATATATTTTCCGAAACTTTGCCATATTCCTTTTCAAAACTCCACCATATCCTTTGTCTAAATTCCGCTAAGTTCTCTGCTTCCTTCTCGAAACTCTGCCATAATCCTTGCATAAGTTGCGCCATATCTTTGCCAAAACTCTGCCATATTCCTGGCTGAAACTCTGCCATATCCTTTGCCGAAGCTCTATTAAGTTCTCTACTTCCTTGCTGAAACTACACCATATATTTTCTGAAACTCTTCCATATTCCCTTCTGAAAATTTTCCATATCCATTTCCAAAACTATGCTAAGTTCGGGCCACTTTCTATTGAAATCCCATTATTTCCTTTGTTAAAACTCCACTAGTCGCTCTCTTTTATCCAAAACACTGGCAATTTTTCCAGTCTCACCAGTTCTTTTGATGTGGACATGTTCACCCCTCTCATGATACCAAGATCCAACATGATCCATAAAGCCACGTGATCAGGAGCACCTCCACTAAAGAGATATGACAAGGCAAGTGGGCCACACCAATTCACAGATCTGTCATGGTAAGTGAAAAGGTACAGATCCTAACCACAGGTACAACTAAGCATAAATTGACAAATAATCATGAATATACCGTCCTTCTTGGCATTGTCAGCAATTCTTTGATCCAATCCTTTTATTTTGGGAAGAGGTTCCATCATTACACTATCCTGTACTTATTAACCGCAGTCACTTCACCCAATACATGCTATAACTTCCACCACGAGCTTCAACTTTTTCCTTTACACCACCTTTGTGTTGCCTTTGTAAAATACCCAATGATTTTCCACATTGTACATTGTTGTCTTGCATTTGCAACTCTCGTATCCAAATTTGAAAGTTTTACAAGTTTCCTGTGTAATTGAGATCCCTAAAAACATCATGGGAGGGTTCGCAATCCGCCATGAATTAGAGTCGATGGATGCATTGCGCCGAGATGTGGAAGGTTTTGGAATTTTTTAGGAAGCCAGCTGGACTTCGTATTTTGAAAGATTGACTGGGTTTGATGAGAAGGATGCATTACAATTTGCACAAAATTTGATGGAATATTATTCATGTTAGATTTGTATCATTTAATAAATATGATCTTAGGATCTTATCTGAGAGAATAACATGTACAGCAATAAACATAAGAGACAAGAGACACAAAGAATTTTCCTCGGGGAAACCATAAAGGAGAAAACCCCGCAACTTCCTCAGAGACAGAATGAGCACCAATGGCAGCAGTAAAATCTGAAAACATAAAGATGATCTCCAACAGCTTTTCTCTCTCTATCACTTGAGAGAGCTTCTCCTCTCTCACTCATGCACCCCAATGAGTGAGTGTGTGTGTGATAAATAGAGAGGCTCACTCTCTATTTATATTCTTTCATTCACTTAATGTCCACTTCAACATGTCGGCCCCACTTAAAAATTACTTACTATGGTCGACATCTCTAGGAGAGTCTAATAACTCTAGTTCCCCACAATTGTGGGGACTTTTCCCTCCAATCATCAAGGAGGGTTAACCTTGACACAATTGTGGGGACTATTGCCTCGACTTACAATGGAGGGTTAACCTCAATGACTTTACATGACTTACTTAGATTATAGATACTTCCCGAAATAAACATCGGGGCACAATACATAAGATATACAAGTGAATACATTCCGAAGTTACAAATACATCCACACTCCCTCTTAGCTAGGAAGGTATTCTCTCAACACAATTTATCAGCACAAGTATTCTTCTCTGTATCATCTGGATCATCATCAAGTCATCTTCATCGTCAAGTCATCTTCATCAAGTATGGATCATCATTAGATCATCATCAAAACTGGATCATCACTGGATCATCATCAAAGCTGGATCATTATCAAAACTATAACATCACTGCATCATCATCAAAGCTGGATCATCATCATCATCACTACTTCTGCTATCTCAATCAAATGGTGATATATTTTCATTCTTCTCATCACAGGAAGTTCTACAGAGCCAGCTCTTTTTCATGTTGGTTGTAGGCCTAGCCTCCATGTAGGTCTTCATCTTCTTTAGCACTTATATATGACCCAGTTAAAAAGGCCCACCCAACACTTACATCTGACCATGGTCAAAAACTCATCACAAACCATGTCAGAAGGCTCAGCACTTATATCTGACCATGATAGGAAACTCATCACACATCATGTCAGAAAGGGTCTGCACTTACATCTAACCATGATAGGAAACTCATCACACACCATGTCAGAAAGGCTTTGAGTCCTAAACTCAAATTCCTGGTAACTAACCAGGTGCCTCCATTCTCCCAGAGAATGGCCTCTCAGCACTTAAGCTGAGCTTCAGTCCCAAACTGAAATTCTTGGTAACTGACCAGGTGCCTCCATTCTCCTAGAGAATGGCATCTCAGCACTTAAGCTGAGCTTCGGTCCTAGACTAAAATTCCTGGTAACTGACCAGGTGCATCCATTCTCCTAGAGAATGGAATCTTGGCACTTAAGTTGAGCTTCAGTCCCAGACTGAAATTCCTGGTAACTGACCAGGTGCCTCCATTCTCCCAGAGAATGGCATCTCATCACTTAAGTTGAGCTTCAGTCCCAGACTGAAATTCCTGGTAACTGACCAGGTGCTTCCATTCTCCCAGAGAATGGCATCTCAGCACTTAAGCTGAGCTTCAGTCCCAGACTAAAATTCCTGTTAACTGAACAGGTGCCTCCATTCTGAGAATGGCATTCAACGCTTATATCTGATCATGTGAGAACACATCTCACATTCAACTCAGAATGGCTCAGCACTCACATCTGACCATGGAAGGAACCAATCCTCTCACCATGATAGAATGGCTCAGCCCTTACATCTGACCATGGAAGGAACCAATCCTCTCACCATGTCAGAATGGCTCATGGACTCATCACTTCCCCTTGGAGGGAACCTCGATCTGGAGAACACCAAGCTTCTCCTTGAAGTGCTCAAACTTCACTCTGGCCAATGGCTTAGTTAACACATCAGCTATTTGTTCATCCGCCGCAACATACTAGAGCTTCATTGCTCCCCTCTGCACCATATCCCTGATATAGTGATATTTGATCTCGATATGCTTCGACTTGTCATGGAACACCGGGTTCTCAGACAACTTCACACAAATCTGGTGTCGCAATATATACAAGTAGCATCTAACTGGAGATCAAATAAATTAGACAGTAGCTTCCTCAACCATACTGCCTCAACACTAGCTGAACAAGCTGTGACATACTCTGCTTCAATTGTACTCAATGCCACGCAAGACTGTTTCCTGCTAAACCAAGAGATCACACCTAATCCCATACTGAAGCAACACCCTAAAGTGCTCTTCCTATCGATGGCACTGCCTTCCCAATCTAAATCAACATAACCTTCCAGGTTAATCTTCTGTTTTGCCTCATACTTGAGGCCATAATCAATTGTACCCTTCAGGTACCCCAGAATATGCTTTGCAACCATTAGGTGAACATATCTCAATGTGTTCACAGCAAAGCAAATATCTGGTCTCGTATTCGTTAGGTACATCAACCGTCTCTGATGAAGCAACATCCAATAGCTTCAGGTTCGATGCCATAGGTGTGGTCATAGCCTTACATTCCATCATCCTGAACCTCTTCAGTATCTCTACTGCATACTTCCCTTGTCCTAGGGAAATTCCATCTGCATTCTGCCACACCTCCATGCCTAGAAAGTAGTGCATCATATCCAAGTCTTTCATCTCAAACTCGGCAGCAAGTCTCCTTCTTGCAACTTTAATGAGTTCCTCTTTTCTCTCAGGAACAAGTCATCGACATATAACAAGAGCATCACTGGTCTTTTTCCTTCAACCTTGAAGTAAAGGTTGGAATCCACTTTACTCTCATTAAAGCCTAGAGTCATCAGTAAGTTGTACATCCTGTTGTATCATGTTGAAATTCAGGATCTTCTGCAATCACTCCCTCTGAAGCGGAGCATCATTCTCCCTCTGTCTTTCGTACTCTATGCACTAAAACATTCTATACCGGAGTGACAAGTAGCTTCCTCTGCTACTAATATTCTATGTATCCATCTAGGGTCATTGGATACCAAGATCCTCTATCTTGAACTTTTTCAAAAGTTCTTCTCGCACCCATCTGTGAGCTTGTCATCCTCTATAGGATTTCATCTTCAACCTTGTAGCAAAGGTTAAGGTCTTCATCAAGCTCATCATGTATGTGTTATCCCATGGGTGTCTTATGAGCTCATACAAGGCCTTCTTTCATTTGCACACATGATTTTTCCTATCATGTGTCTTAACTTCTAGTGGCAGCAAATGTCTCTTCGTAGTTTATGCCTTCTTTCCATGAGAAGCCTCATGCTACGAATCTTGCCTTGTATCCCACGATGTTTCCATCTACTACATGTTGGAACTACAAACTTCTCTTCAGGTCTCGATATTGCATCCTAGACATCATTCTTCTTGAATTGGTCCACTCCTTCCCTTTCTTCTTAGCTACTTCTTGGAAGGTTCTTCATCAATGATGTCGCTCAATAGTGTTATATAACTGCATTGTGTCTGAGATCTCTTCTTTGAAATTATCGTCATATTATTCTTCATCTTGGATTCTTTCTTGAACTGTGGTCACTTGTTCTCCAGAACAAGTATCATCCTTCTTTGCTTGTAGGTGATTGTACACAATCTTTCCTACAATTCAAATGCATTAGTTGTATGGTTAGAGACATTTCATAAGGCATATTCATAATGGCAAATTCTTATGCATAAATATATGATCATGCAACTATTTTAGCCAATACAACATTCATCCATATCTCACAGAAACTTTTCTAGATGCCTTCCATCTCTACCAAGACATCATTGAGATTGTGCACTAATACAATATGTCAGCAAAGAGGTTTCCTTCCATATAAGTAGCAATGTAGATTTGTATAGCACCATGAGCTACTTACTCATAACATGCATATTAGTAGTACACTGTCATTAATTGAAACATTCTACCATGCATAATACATCAACTGAATATAAACAAATGCATAACAAAACAATATCATGAAATGACAATTGAATACTTATCTTTATTTGTTTCGTGGGTAGACTCCTTCTTGAGCCTTCAGCTTCGTCATTTTCTTCATTCATCATTTCTTATCCAAATGCTAAGATGGAGTTAAGTCCTTAGTATTCCTCATCGCTTGAGGGATCTTCTTTGGATGGTGAGAGCTTGATCTTTAGTTGCTCCCATCTTCTCTTCTCTTATTATGAGTTGAGTTTCTTCTTCTTCCTAGAGTCTGCTGGAAGTAATCACTTCCTTTTGGCACACATTCCTCGCATGAATGAATCCCATGATCCTGGGAGGCCATTCAAAGTGGCTATCACCACTTTTGCATTCTCCACTTCTTCTTCTTCTACTGCTAGAAGTTGTTCTTTGATTTGAGAGACCCTTGTAAAGTATGATTGTATGGTCTCCGCATTCTGGATCTTCACATTCTTCAATTGTTTTCTCAAATTCATATTCTGATTTATGTTCTTCCCTTCAAATAGCTTGGTCAAGGAATCAAACATTTCTTTCGGTGTCTTTAAGGAAGACACTTGTGGTACAAGTTGATCGGTGATTAAATTAACAATGATCTTTTTGGCCTTGACCAAGTTCTTCTTGTGTAGGGATTTTAGCCTCATCTCCCTCTGGAACTGGAACCTCTCTACTTATGTAGGTGTCCAATTCATTTCCTTCAAGAACTAGTGACATCCTATACTTCCATGCTTGGAAGTTTCCAGCCTCACCAAGCTTGTCATCAAGCTGATGTGATAGATCACTTTGAAATGAGAACCTCAAATGAAAATAACAAAATATTAGTTCTTACCTATTTGACGTGTCCTTCCTAGTTCTGGAGCTAGCTAATCTAGGGTTTGTCAAAGAAACCCTAATTTTCAAAAATTGGAATCTTTCAGATCTGATTGGATAGAAAGATAGACCTCTTCAAGGCAAGCTGTCCAATGTACTCCTTTTCTAAAAACAGTGGAGGGAAGCTCCCAGAACAGGAAGCCCTAGTTTTCCAATTTCTTCTGATACTATTTCTAAGGTATCTCCGTAATTACTGCCCCTCTGTGTTTGCAAATTCGTACTGAGGTAGCCTTGCCTGTCCCTATTCCAACACCATAGGTTTCACCAATTGGGACTTATGAGCGGTTTCCCAAGATTACCTGTTTTAGGACTATTCAGAATAGCAAAGTTGCACAGACTTCCATGTGTCACTGTTTCATTTTCGGGGTCTAAAAATTCTACCACAGAAAGTACAGTCTGTGCCCTTTCTATAACATCTTGAGAAATTTCATTTAGACCTTCGTAGCTTGACATATAGCAATTATCCCTAGGTGTCTTGTTTAGGGATGAATCTTGGAAGAGGATGGAACCCTAACTTGGAGGAATCACATCTCCTAGAATATATCAAATTTGATGATGAAACTTGGACACAGTGTACATAAGGATTTTATCTTCAACTTGTGAAAGTTTCGACCCTTGAGACTTCTATAATCCCTAGATATAGCGAATTTACCAAAACTTATCAGTTTTAGTATTTAGGGTTTTTCCAGGTCAGGGTCAAACTAGGGTTTGACTTTCTCAGAGTTACACCCAACCAAAAACCTCAACCCAAGTATCTAAACTTCGATTTTGATGAGGAGAGCAATCCTATGTCAAGCTCATTCAAAAATTCCTCTTCTGTAAAAATCCCTAATTTCCCGCACCAAAAACGAAAAATGCCCGAAATCAAATTCTACTTTGACAGAAAGATGCGCCCTTCAATGGAGAGTCAGCCTAGCATACCGTTTGTTGATGTATTGTGGAGAGAGACCCAAAAAAGTAAGAATCCCTAGCTTCTGAGGCTGCACAATGTCTTCTTCTCAAGTTAGCTCTGATACCATGTTAGATTTTTATCATTTAAGCAATATGATCTTAGGATCTTATCTAAGAGAATAGCATGCACAACAATAAACATAAGAGACAAGAGACACAAAGAATTTTCCTTGGGGAAACCATAAAGGAGAAAACCCCGCAACTTCCTTAGAGATAGAATGAGCACCAATGGCAGTAGTAAAACCTGAAAACATAAAGATGATCTCCAACAGCTTGTTCTCTCTCTCTCATTTGAGAGAGATTCTCCTCTCTCACTCATGCGCTCCAATGAGTGAGTGTGTGTGTGATAAATAGAGAGGCTCACTCTCTATTTATATTCTTTCGTTCACTTAATGTCCACTTCAACATGTCGGCCCCACTTAAAAATTACTTACTAGGGCCGACATCTCTAGGAGAGTCTAATAACCCTAGTGCCCCACAACTGTGGGGTTTCTCCCTCCAATCAACAAGGAGGGTTAACCTTGACACAATTGTGGGGATTATTGCCTTGAATTACAATGGAGGGTTAACCTCAATAACTTTACATGACTTGTTTACATTATAGATGCTTCCTGGAATAAACATTGGGGTACAATACATAAGATATAAAAGTGAATACATTCCAAAGTTACAAATACATCAACATTCAGAAGTTGAGGGGATGATAATTAAAGTTTATGAGCAAATCATATCATAAGTAACAGGTCTACCAAGAACAATAAAGAGTTGGTTTGGTCGGAAAGTCCCTATGCCGAGTGCAAAAGAAGATTTCTTAGCAACATGAGAAGTTGTTCGACCGAGAGGACAGGGGACTGCAGTGGAATCTATGCCTCGTCCTTGGGACCAGGTTGTAGTATATCTGAAGAAGTATATCACCTGTGAAGGTAGGTACAAAGTTGTTTATACCTATGATTTTGTTTTATTATCTCACCTTTGCCATGGTATATTAGTAAACATGCACTATTATCTTTTTAACTCTCTACAAAGCATGGCATATTATGTTAGAAAGGTTAAGTGCCCCCAGGGTTCTCTTACTACTCATGGACTGATTAAATTAATGTTAGAACAAAGGCATCAATCTTGGGTTCAATCGGTTACTAGAATAAACCCTATGGCCATAGAAGAATGAGATAATGAATCTAAAAAAGAAGAGAAGCAAAGCCTGTCAGATAAAGAAAAAGATAGGGAATCTGAAAGGGTATAAGTCGATCAAGGATATCCAAGTCCAATTCGACATACAAATAACCCTGGGATAATTCTTGGGCCCTATCAAGGAATTGATAAAGAAAGCAATATAGATAAGCCTTTTGAAAAACCTGGGACTTAGGATGATGAGGTTTTTCTTCCCATAAATGAAGATTTAGAAATGATTCCAAAGGATTCTCAAGAATTAACCCGGGAAGGATTTCCATTGGAAAGTGGAGAAGAAAGATTAATGGAAGGGATTGAAAACTTAGGGTAGGTGACTCGAAAAGCTAAATCCTCTGAAGAATTTAGAAAATTGAAGGAAGAATCATCACGAAAGGATGATTTTTATGTTCCGAATGAAGTTGAAATACTCACAGAGGGATTCATTTCTCCCAGGCCATGACAAAGTAAAAGAATATTGAGCACTTTAGCTCAGTCACCCTTTCCATTGAAAAAAATGAGGACTCAGTCTACTGTCTTTACAGATGCATTACAATAACATGTATTGAAGTCTTAATTTTAAGACCTAGGTCATCCTCCGTCACACAAGAACTAGGGGGTTCATATAGACAGCAAGGGATTGCTCTTGTAACAAAAGAACCATGTAGCAACTTAACCTCAACATCAAGGTCTGCCGACCCACAAGAACATGTTGTGGAAGACGGTCCCGTTCAAATAGAGACAATGATTTTGGAAAATGTCCTGCTGAAACATGAGGTATCAGTGCTCTAGGGAGAATCGCATCAATTGAAAGATATATTGAAAAATCAAGCAGGTCATAAATTGAATACATTAGAAGAGCTTGTTGATCATATGGGGACTGTCATTTCCAAGGATTTTGAGCATGATGACTATCTATGCCCAAAATGTGGGGATATTTTCAGGATTACATGATACAAAGTTACTCTGATGGAACACTCGAATTGGAGACAGATGCAGTCAAGTCAGGAAAATAAAAAATTGTCACTGAAACACAAGAACTAATGACAGTAGAAAATAAAGAAGTTACTGAGACACCCAATTGAGTTGTTGAAACACAAGAACCAACAACTCAGGACTGCACACTTCCCATAAAATATGGTAATGTAATGGTTCGGGAGCATTGTGAAATCATTGAGTTAGATGAAGAATCCTAGGAGGAAACAAAGAATATTCCTATGCTAAAATCTTAGTTAAATAATTTGAGATATCATGCTACCTTGTATGGGGAAGGGGTAATTCCTCTTCCCACACACAAGAAGGTCATTTAGAATATTAGGGAGAAATGGGAATAAGAGTTGAAGTTTTAGAAGTTTTGCTGGGAAGAATTGCAGGCAAAAATAAGGGAATTGGAAAAAAATAAGACTATAAATAAAATAAAAAAGAGCAAATGTATACATTGAGTCAATAATTATTAAGCTGTAGGGGTCCACATCCTTCTTATTCAGTTTTCTTGCATGAACAAATTACTCTTTTTAAGTTGAAATCTCTTAAGGAAGGAAGGCCCCATTAGCTTTTTACAGTTCCCCAATTTTTAGATACTCTCTCTCAAAGTGATTTCTCTAAGCAAAATATGTTATGTGAATTGTATTTACATGAGGTGACTTGTCCCATGAATATTCAATTTAATCCCATCCCTCACATAGGGGATGTGCATTTAAGGGCATTCACTTATTTTGTTAATAACCATATGTTGTAGTGTAATGCCTCACATACCATTCAGAAAAATGAAGAAAATTATACTTTATGGATCCGAGGTGAACCACAATCTTCTGTGGCAATTATTGACAAGCATCAAAATTTCCTTTCTTATCCGTCAAAGGTTGATCAATTGGCGGGACTTCAAGAAGATGTCATAAATACATGTATGCATATTATAATGCGGCAAGAACCCTATACTCTAGAAGGTATTAGATCCATATGGGATGCTTCTTCGAGACTTATGAAGACAAGGGACCCCTTTTTTTTGAAAATATACTCAAGCTTTGACTCGGGTCCTTGGTTATGTTAAATGCATTTAGAGATGTGGAATAAATTTTCTAGGGTTGTGTTTCAAATTTCTTATCCTATGGTTTCTTGATAAGAGGTATAAAAATAGATACATGCTAACTAAGAAGGCAGAAGGACGATGTTGGGAGGATTTGAATGCTTGTAATGGATATAGGGACAGGGCAAATAAACCAGAATCCTCTTTCAATCTCACTCACTTGCACAGACAAAGATTTGACCCAGATTCAAATTCGAGCTAATCAGAGTTTGTTGCATGAGAACATGCAAATGTGTAGTTGGGGGAAGATGTTGGGTGCTAAAAATGACCATTTTTTCTTAGCTTTTTTATCTACCTTATTCCCTAGTTTCCTTTATTATTATAGCTGAAATGATCATCTTTCTAAGGAAAAGCAAAATTATGGGTAGGTATTACTCATTTTTATTTCGTTGAATTAATGCTTAAACTTATATGTGTCTATGGCTTTTGTTCTTGAATAAGCTGAAATATTTGAGATTAATGCAGTTAGTTGAATGCTACAGGAAATTTGGATAAAGCAAGCTGTCGATACACAAGGAAGTGTATCAGTTTGTCGATACATAAAGACAATACCAGATGTCGATACACAAAGAATTGTATCAATTTGTCGATACATAAGGCCCCAACTCTCGATACACAAGGAAGTGTATCAGTTTACCGAGACAAAAAAGATAGTTGTCCCAGCTGCTAATACACAATGAATTGTATCATTTTGCCGATACACAAGGAATTGCCCCATCTGTCGATATTCAAATGGAAGAAAAGTCATAAAGTGCAGTTTCACTTCTTCAGGACAATAACTCGGTGTCGTTTAAGGAAAGTTCAATCTATTTGTCTACATGGCTCATTGATAAAGCAAGTTGTAGATACATAAGGAAGTGTATCCATTTTTCGATACACAAAGATAGTCCCAGTTGCCAATACACAACAAAGTGTATCAGTTTGTCGATACACAAGGAATTTCCCTAACTGTTGATACACAATGAAGTGTATCAGTTTGGCGATACACAAAGATAGACATCCCAACTGCCGATACACAATGACTGGAATTTCAATTATAATTGGAGTTGTTTGAGTCTATTTACATTTCCTCCTAGGTTGTTGAAACAATGTGCTTTGAATTATTACTTACATTTCTGTTTGGGTGCTGAAACATTTGATTAATTAGGAATGCAATTGATTGAACAGTCAACTGTGGAGTGTGATTCTTTTTCCAGAAGTATAGAAGGCTTGTGTTACCTATGTATTATGTCACTGAGTTTAGTTAATGTTAAATTTCCTTTATTGTTGAGATTATTAATGATGAGTGAATTTAATTGAATGAGAATACATTTCAAAGTGTTTCAATTCCAAGCATCTTTCCTTACAATAGTAATTTGGATTTAACTTCTTACAAAAGTAAACTAGTTAATTATTTCCAGGATTACTGTGATTTGAACGCTGGTGAGTCTCTTTATTCTTGAAGATTGAATTATCATTAAGGATTTGATTGATCAGTGGAAGAATACGGGTTTAGATTGTAATGTTTTATTTTGAATGAACATGATGATTTATATTTGTCAGTTATTGTGTGTTCATGCATATATTTTGCGTAATTGCCTTTGAAATAACCAGTCTTCCATGGGTTGACAATTTATATTAAGTCAACTAAACGATTTCCATGGTTCAGCTTCAGTATTTTTGGGGAGGCAGGTGCGGGGTGGATTCTCCTGAATCCTGGAGGACATGTGGAACTTACTTTCGCGTGGGGGCTCGGCATCAGATCTAATAATGAAGCTGAGTGGTTGGCTCTTATCCAGAGCCTCCATATTCTCAAAGTCAAGAAAATTCGTAAGGCCTTGATTATTGGGGACTCTAGGCATGTCATCGATAAATTGATCAATGGATACAATACGGGGGCTGTCAAATGTCGACGTCTATATGAAAAAGCCATGCTTCTTATGTCCAGCAACTATGAAGCTTACCATATTCTTCGGTACAATAACTCAGTTGCAGACAGCCTGGCTAATGTGGGAGCCTCTTTCTCGCAAGGACAATATAGTCAGGATGGAAATCACCCCACTATCAAATTTATACCCTAATATGCAGTGTTGGAAGTCCCCATTCCGACCCTTCAATAATCAAATTCATTTAAAAAAGAGTCTATCTCTCCCCCATCTCATTCCTTGCCTCCTTGCTTCTTTCTCCTCCTCTTTCTCCTTGTTCTCTTCCCCTTATCCCTCCTTTATTTTTGGCCCCCCCTCTATCCACCTTCCCCCTTCACTGCCCCCTTCTTTTCCCTCCTTCTCGGTCTTCGAAGCCCTCTGTCACCTCATAGCTGGCCTCCTCTCCACCGTATCCTCCTATTTACTGCTCAGTCCTCCCCTTCCTCCTTCCTTTTCCGCGTGGCCCCTCCGCTGTCATCTCCAAATCTCGAAGGCAGTGGTTTTAAATGCTCTTCAATTCGGGGAGATATTCATTTCCCCGTCGCACGCTCAAGATCTCATCTCGTTTTTCTCGATGGCCTCTGCTGGAAGCGTTAAGTTCTCCCATTCCTTTTCCTTTCTCGGCCCTGGATTATATGATGCTCTACGATTTCTGTTGAATATTATTGCAAGCATTGGAGAAGGGAGTCTGCAAGGCCTCCCGTGGCAGGTTCTTCCTTTTACTCGATTAGTGGTGAAAGAAAGGTTGGCCCTTGCAGCCTTTTCCCCTTGTCTGTGTAGTTCCCTTTCAATTTCGCAGACTGTTCCTGGTTCAGGCTTTCTCCTTGGCAATTGGGGAAGCAGTTCGGTCATAGGTTGCAGGTGTACAGGGTGGCAAGAGGGAGCCGTGGGCACTTTGGCTTGTGGAAGAAACGTCGACTTACAACTGTTTAGGGAACTCCTCATGCTAAGAGCCTGCTTCAATAATATCTTAGCCCCTGCAAGTCTTGTTCAAGATATCCAGAACCAGTTCGCCCGAATCACCTTATTGTCAGAAGCTGGCAAAATGGCCCAGGATGGTGAAAACGCGGGGATCATGGACATCAAGAAGAATTTAAGGCGATTGTATGAACTGCTTTCCATCAGCGTTAGGGACAACAGGGAAATGGCTCAAGTGGTAACAAAAATGGAAGGCACAGTCACTTATACCTCTCTCCAGATTAGTAACCACGATTCACGCATCGATGACAACGAAAGCAGTCTTCGTGAAATAATGGGGAAGGTAGATAGGATCCAAGAGGACCTCCAGAAATTCATATCCATGAATCAGAGTAGCCGAGTCCATGCAGCCACTGATGATGCCGTGCTTCCAATGGAGGAAGAATCAGTCGCCCAGCCAAGAAATCCAAGAGGCAATCCTTAGCCTACTTCTGTCTAGCTTTGTTTGAATGTTTTTTTGTCTACTTTTATGTAATCAGTATGTAAGGGTTTATACAACCCACGGCTTTATAAGTTTTGAACAAACTCATTTTGAAATGTTTTGGGAAACACAGTGGACAGTCCTTTTGTGCAGCCCTTCTACTATGTACAGATACTTTGGTTCATCATGTCTGTATTGAATGGCTGTGCATAGCTAACTTTTATATATACCCCCTTTTAGTTTCTGTTAAAAAAAAATTTATATTAAGTACTTTGTTTGTGAATTAGTTGAGCAATTAAAGTGACCAACAATATATAGAGCAGAGCATATATATTAAGGAATACCTCATACAATTCGATGGACTTCGTCATCTTCTTCATCCAAGTCATCGTCTATATCATCTGATCCAGATTCAACATTGTAAGTATTGGTTGTATCATCATCGTCATCGTCAATATCATCTTCATGGACATTGTCTGCTACATCATCTAATTCAACTAATTCTTCATAATATTCCTTTGGAACATGATGCTCTAACTCATGTTGATCATCTTCTTCTTCAAGACCCTCTTCATTATCTTCCTGCACATTATACTTTATCGGCCTTCCCCTTGGATTGTGTCTCATGGAAAATGACCAACCCCCTCTACTTGGAACCTCAGAGTAAAATACCTATTAAAATTGGATTGGAAGAACACAGGGCTCCATTCCTAGCTCAAACAGCCTTGTATTAACCATGGTAAATCCATTATCATGTTAAATAATAGTTCTATTGGGACCATGCTTATTCAATCGTAACCTATACCATCATTTGACAACAAACATAACTAAATTGAAGGAGTTAAAATCACACTGAATAATATCTTCCAAATACCCATAGTATCGATTTTTTGAGAGTTCTAGATGTCTGTCACTTCTAGATGAAACATTGGCCACAATCATAAGTTTTATTCATTTCATCTAAATTTTTGATGTGAAATTTACGACCATTGCACCACATACCCTTATGGTGTTTTACCTACAATAATCCATACACATAAATGTTACATCCTGAATTGATCATGATTAATTGCATGTTTATGATATGCAGGGAAAGAAATGAACGTGTACATCAATATATTTGAAAAAAAATAATAGTATGGCTAATTAATATGCTTCCCTGCTTATCTTTTAAACCATATGCTAAATCGATTTCCCTTTCTGTAAGATTGGTATCTCCATTACAATGTGTTTCTTTAACCAATGATGCCACAACTTCCCATGATATTCCATGACCAGATTGTTCACATCGTTCAATCCATACCTTCATCCAATCAATATTGTTTGTTATGTATAGATGAAGTGCATCCCACTCACGACCACCTGCTTCATGAAAGTAAAGTTACATTAAGTACAAATGTATATTCACTTAACATGCAGGTATACACTTTTAATTGATGCATATTGAATATTCAAAATGAAATAAGTATGATATATACATAAAAAAACAATAGTCAAATGTACTATAATTAATCTCCACTAGCTAATAATTACCTTTCACCTTCCTCGATCTAACTTTCCCAAAGAGGTACTCCCTTTCGAAATTGTTATTGGAGTCTAGATCACAAATGCGTCTTAAATTGATCTTTGATGCTAATATAGGAAGGTGTTCAATAATATACATCATGTTCTAGTATACCATATATCTCTCCATCATAGAACCCTCTGGACGTGATTGTTGTCTGACCAAGCCCTTCAAATTTTTCAAGTGCCTTTGAATCATCCACATGGACCTTGACTGTACTGGTCCACACAATTCAATCTCCTCAACTTGGTGTATGAGGTAGTGTTCTTGCGCATTGAAAAATTTCAAAGGTAGATTCTTTTGCATTTCACACATCAAACGCAAAATTTCTCTCCTCCAATACTTTATATCTTCTTTATGGATTTATTTAGATGATAACCATCTACAAGTGATGCAAACAAATCACGAGATTTAACAAGAAAAACATTATTTTATAGAACACTTTATAAGTTATACCGTGAATTAAACAAACACATTATGCATGGAAGAAATCACCACTTACCTCATGTATTTTCCAAGATCATGTATAACTTGTTTGACATTGTTGTCGAAGTTGTCCAGGAGAGATAGAGGTATAACACACCGTAACAATATAAAAAAAAATTCTTATTTTTTTTCAAAAAGTAGATATTCGCCATAATGTTTCAGAGATATTCTTTTTTATATGCATTGTATCAAACAGATGAGCAATTTGTATGTGCTCATAGTATGACAGCCTCCTGAATTGTTTAAGATAACTTTTCATTCCTTGTGGAAGCCCATTAATGACTTCATGATCACAACGACCATCATGAATCATGATTTATAAATAATTTACAGAAATCAATGCCAATTACATTAAACAACTCACAATAAAAAAGATTAAAAACATTTCATATATGATGATAGATATAAGACAATTTGATACGTATGTACCTTGATGATTTCTATTATATTGCAACTTCCATAGGTGAGGTGTCATTCTCTATGGTTTTAATCCAGTCTCTTGCTTCCCATTGAATAGATGTTTATTGGTAGTTCGATACCTATGATTCTTATAGAGGAAGTGCCTATACTCACCAAACACCTCCTTTCGTAAACTTTTTGAACGACAGGATTTGATCTTAGGACCACAAACCGAACATGCATATTTTCACTTTGTTTGAAGACCTACATAAAGAGTCAATGGATTAACAATATTGTCAATTATAATTATATAAAATGAATGTCTTATTGGAAAAAACATGCATGCACAATATATCAACTTCATTAAATGAAATACTAGTAAAGTCGACGTTATAATTACATACGGCAAAAAATGGGTTAACCCTGGGGCATCGTGTATTGTCCATACAAGCATTGCATGGAATTGAAATTGCCTTTATCGTATTGGTCTGGATACATCATACATAGTGATTCCATTCCATATATTTAGAAGTTCGTCAATAAGAGGCTCGATATATACATTCATATCTTTAACTTGGTACTTACCTGATTGATTTAGACATATAAAATATATAATTTTTTTTTTTGTAAATTAGAGGACTATTCTATTGAAGTAAGGTGACAATGTTACAAAAAATATTATAATTCAGAGACGCAGACCTGCCTAGAAGAACTGGAAGGTGAATCCATTCAGAGAATCTTAACGAACCCTCCCGCCAAGAGGGAAAACAGGTCCTTAAAAGTGGAACCGGACCCTCCATGCTAGAGAAAAACAACAAATCCAAAAAAGAGTCACTGTCTACAGAGACACATAAAGTTTTTGGAAAAAAACTAACAGGAAAAGTTCAGGATTTGGAAATCCCGTAATGTTCCTGAGAAACACAAAAAGAAACATAACAAAAAACCTGGTTACAACTTGCAATACGGTTCCTCAACGATGGGGCAACCGAAGCCGAAGGAAGTTGGTTCTGTAGTTCCTTTCGTGGCATCCGATGTGTCATCATTGGAGGAACTGGAGGCTTTGCTGCTATCAGAGTCATCCTCGTCTTCATCACCTGTAGGTGGTTGCTTCATAGGAAATGGGGCAGTCTGTTTGGCAATGGCAAGCGTGGAGTTGCTTTTCCTAGCTGAAAGAGTTTTTATACGGCCCAGTGAGGGGGGAGGAGAGGGTTCACAATCCATGGGGATTTTTGGGGAGAGGGTGGAAGATGAAGGTGTCGATGTTGACACAAGGGTAACAATGGAGTTGGCAGGGGAAAATAGAGGGGTTGGGGGTTCTTGAGGCACAATGGGGGCCGAAGGAGCAAGAAAGGCAGGAGGAGAAGCAGCCAGGGGTTGGGAATTAAAGCAGAGAATTAGCGTGATCAGAAGGTTCTTGATAACCTAGTAGTGCCTTCTCTCATCCAGCGAGCGTCCCGCGACATTTACAGCACCGGTAAGCTCATCTTTCGAGTCGTCCACCATTTGGTGAACAACGTCTATAATTTCGACATCAAATCCTTCTCCGCTTTCCTATGCAGTGAGTGAAAATGGACACTTGAACGGGGATCCTCTCCTCAAATGGCCACAACACAATATGCCTCGTTGCCTCCTCGACATGTCTGAGTGGTGAGGGATGGTGATAAAACCAGGACAGAGAGCGAATGAATAGAGAGCCGAGGGGTCTTGAGAATGCAAAGAATTGTGTAGCATGAGCATGTAGAGCAAATGAACTGGAGGGTGGGGAGACCAGCAATTAAAACTAGAGGTGCGACAACCCAAGAACCAGGGTGGCACATTCAAGCTCATCCGCATTGAGGTGATGATGACATCCTTTCAGACAATCGGTAGATGGCCATGTTCCAAACCATGTTTAATGACCGCAACCATGAGGGAGAGAGGAGAGGTGAGGTTGGGCAGATGATGGGAATGTCTCGTCATCACCTCCCTTGTCCACGTTGACATCCTCGTCACCTGGATCTAGGTATAAAATATATAATTACTACAACTATTAAGATATATAAATAATACACAATAGTAAAAGACAAAAAATATATGACATTATGAAACAAAATACGACAAGTGATATGCCACTATATTAAAATAAAATTGTTGTAGACACCTACCTGGAATAATCATTGCGAACATTATGTGCTCCCTATTTATTGACAACCACGAATGTTATTGTTGATAAGAAAATAGGCCACATCGAGTAAATATATCTCTTCTTTGCATATGGATTGACACCATCTGCTGCCAAAGAAATCCTAACATTACGAGGTTCTTCTTTAAAGTGTGGCCATTTTTCCTCCATATCTCTAAATGCATAACCATTTGCGCGCATTCGAAGAATGTCATCTTAACTTATATTAAGTGCATGGTAATCCATAAATTGTACTATGTTTTTGCACCTGAACATTCATTGCAAACATGGAATAACTTTGGGAATATAACGAAGAACCTTGCAAGGAACCTTTTTTGTAACTTGATATGTTCGATATCTATTGATATGACATTCTGGACATTCTGTTCAAATTCATGTTGTTTATAATATATGATATGGTCATCGAGGCATGCATCAATTGCTTCATACTGTATTCCAATTTCCTTCATGATGACAAATAAATATCGATATGTGCGAGGTAAAATATTTGGCGATAGTAACAAAAAATCAGCTGTCAAGCTACAACAAATTAAAGTAAAAAAAAAATTAATATAATTTATAAATGATATTAATGAAACATGTTTCATCCATATTAATTTTACTAACTATGAACTAACAATGAAATTATCAGAGGATCAAAGATAACCGTTATCACGATCATATGTGTGTGATAGATTATATTACATACCTTAACATATGTGTGACTGGTCTGTTTGAAAGACCATTCATAACCTTCAAGTTCATTATCAACACAATAGTAGAGAGGATTTGTGTTGGAGTCTTCATAAAGGGGTTTTTATGCCTTCTCAAGAATAGTTAAATCATGAACATCATCAAAGTCATCATTTTCATGATCATCATCCATTCTAACATTAAATTTTATCATGGATCAATGTATTTGTACTATCATCTTCAACTATGTCGTCAGTATGATCGTCTTCTTCAATGTGATCATTAACCTGTGCTTCATTATTCATAGCTCCATGGTCCATCGGTGCTTGTCCTGAAAGCACATCCTCTAGGCGATATATTGTCGTGGGATGCCTTTCCTTTATAATTACATGAACCATATTCAATATATATTAGATAATATAAGAAAATATTAAAATGATATATAGATTTACACAACCAGTCAATATAAAGACATATATAATGAAAAAATTACAATTGGACGCTAGTCATGTCCCCCCTCAGCATGTCCATATTCCCTGCAATGTCTTTTGGCTTTTGAGGTCTTTATTTTTCTCCTTTTAAATCCCCTGCATTGACTACATGGACAATATCATTTCCCATCACCATTTATTTTCAGTCCATCCCATAATCTAGCAAGCAATTCATGATTTCGATCGTGTGGATCAGGAATATTGATATGTTCTCACATTTTCTGATACCAACCTTGACTGATGATTATCGATCTTAAAAAATCAAGTTCCACACTTCACTATTTTTAATCATAGTAACACTTGAAATAATTATGGATTTTTTTACGTAAAACAGTCTATGCGAATATTATAACTTCTGCAAACCATCACTTGTATAGAAAACATGTCGGAATAATCATATTATATAGTTTCTAAAAACAAATTATTGTCTAATATTTGATGCAGTTAGGATATTAACCGTTTTAATCTTGTCGTTGGTAGTCCGACGTCAAAAGTCGAATATCTGATGACTGTTATTAGATTACCAATGATCCTCGAATATCCGATGTAAACTAGAGCAAATTTAAAAATAACCCAAAAAAATCGTAATTACCAAGGTGAAATCTGACGACATGGTCAATTTCGTCTGATGGCGTCGGATTTCGGGTTCAAATATTGTTGTGTCTCCAAGGAGAAATACCCTTCATCCACCACTCTAGAGAGTGATTGGATCCCCTGTTGAATCCTCACCAGCTCCTTCGAATTCAATTTCTTTCACTTAGCCTCCCACTTCCAGACTTCACATATTAAGCAATTCAACCTTGAAACTAATTTGCTCACCTTTGAGCACCCGGATCACAAGTCCATCTTACCGCAGACATTCCAAACAAAAGAGCAAAAAGAGGGATCCTCCATTCAGACATGATTGAATTTGAAAGGGTAGTGGATCCGCTCATGATCAAAATCCTAATTGAAGACAGATGGCTTTGTGGTCAAAACACCCAGTAGCATAATCCCACGATCTATACCTTCCAATGTTATCACATAGTGTTTCAACCATAAAAAATGATCCAATTGCTTAGCCACACCAACCGAACCACAATGACCATTTTTCCAAGTAGGGACCAAAATATTTGGAAAAATATCAATCAAGTTCGCCGAGTCGAACAAACCCAAGAAATAATCGGCAATAGGGTCCATGGACTTACCATTTCCCCACACTTCAGACAGAGAAAGAGTGCAATTAAAGTCACCATCTAGAATGAGGGCAAAATCATTCAGATAGACATCTTGAATAATCAAATCCCAGAATATCATGCGGTTCTGGTAAGGATCATAAACGTTAAGGATTTGTACCACCTCATTAAATCCCTTTAACTTCCCTTCCACAAGAATCGCTGCATTGATAACAAAAGCCTTTAAATATGCCACAGTTAGATCCTATGTGAGCAGGGTACCCCCCAACAAACCTGTGGATTTCAAAGCAGAAACATGCCAAGTTGGTTTGATCTTGATAAAAAAAGTCTTAAGCAAAAGCCACCAAAATCATAGTCTCTTAAAGTAACAAAATCCCTGGGTTGAGCACCCCCAAGAGATGTTTTAGGGAAAAGTGTTTAGGGCCACTACCAAACCCTCTAATATTGAAATACACCACAATCATGAGGGAAAATCCACTAGATATATGACCTCTCTAAGAGCCCCTAAAACAACAAACATACCCTCCAAAGATCGACGAGGTAATCCTTTCTCGAAAAGAGAAGAAACTGACGGGTTGGTACAAAAAATGGAAGTGTGACATTCCTTAGCAGTAACCCCCTTTCGTTTATTAGGATTAAGTTTACGCATATTTCGAGGGTAACATTAGGGTTACGTAGGGAGTAAACAGGTAAGACCCCAGCCCCCTCAACAGCTAGGGAGTATGTTTTCAGAGGGACTTTCCCACCCACTGGAGTCCCCAGAGGATCCAGAATAGGAGAGGGGGGGATGACAACATCCAACATAGAAGAAACATGGGGTTTCAATGGAGGGAAATAAGTCAGGAGAATGGACATAAGAGAGGATAAAGGAGGAGACTCCTTTTCCCCACTAGCAACCATAGGGCCAATCACGTCAAATCCTGAGACAAGGCTGACCATGTCAACCGATACCTTCGACCCACCCAACAAGGATTTCATACCAGGAAAATCGGCCACCATGGACCCCAGGCTCACCACATCTAAATAGGTTCCTGACACAGACTCTCTAACTTCAGTGATCGATAGAAACTTTAAAAGCATGGGTAGGGTTTCAATGAACTTACCTACAAAGGAGCCCATTGAATGCCTATCCAGAGGAATAGGCAAAGTGATATCAACCACTATATTCTCTAGCTCACCAATGTCAGTCGCAGACTATTGTGAGGGAAGTTCCCTTCTAGCTCCAGAGGAACAAACTGCCTTTTGATGTATGGTTTGTTTGTAATTGAAGCAATGAAAATGAATATGGCAGTAGTTGAGGTTTTGGACAAAAGAACCACCTTCCCAAACCACCTCAAGCTCCGCCAAGAGACCACCCAAAATGTCCAAATTAACCAACACCTGCGATGCAAACCTCTCATCCCTCATGAGATGGTATGCTTTCATCGTGATGAAATTACCAATAGAATTAGAAATTCCCATGAAAACCCTTGATGTCCAAACAAAAAAGGGTAAAATCCAAAAAAATCACCCACATATGACACCTAGGGAGGGTAGACTTCCAGGGATCAAAATCTAGCTGCGAGCACCAGAGAACCATGCCCAATATCCTAGTACTTGGATTCAATGGCCTGACATTCCTCGACAGAGAGAAAGTGAAATACCACCCAACCATTCACGAGGGTCATTACACAAGGAATATTCGAAATAAAGGGATGTCATTTAACCCTAATCCATGTGAGAATGTCAGCCATGTTGAGACATAAAAACTCAAAGTAACCCATTAGGGATCTCTTAGCAAGATGGGAAACCATGTCATAAGTAACGTCATGACCCAACACATAGAGGGGTCGCTTCTTTTTAACGTTGGCATAAAACTTACTATGTCATCCACTTCCTCCGAGAAAACCAAACGCTTAACCGGACAGTGATGATCGTGAGGAGAAATCCCCGACGGAATGTCCTCAATCCGAGAGGGCGATGGAGCCTTGGAAGATACCCACACCCGACTGTACGACCCACACCTGGTCACGATGCTTGGGTCAGACTGAAGGAAATATTCCATCTTGACATGTCTTGTTCACATGCAGATAAAACAAGGAAAATGCCAGAAACGAAACAAAACACCCAGAAAAGAGGGAAAAAACAATAAGATATATTCCCACTTTTTTTAGCCTAGTTGGTACTAAGCCAGGCCCTAAGTCTAGCTAAACTCCAGCACTCCTACCTCAGAACTAAGGACCCAAGGAACGAAGCAGGAGGTTTACGGAGCGACGCCATTATCAGAAGCCAGAGAGCTTTAGGGTTACCAATATTCTTGTGTTATATATGTAGAGATTTGGTGTGTTATACATGCAGAGCTTTGTTTATGTATATACATGTATAAAAGGATCAAAATCATGTTTGAATTAAAGGCAAATGTATTACAACCCCATCTTGCATATGTATATTTTTCTTGCATCCAAGAACCCTCTCCTAGACATGTTGTACCCATTATTTTAGTGATTTTTTTCTATATCACCGTACACTATATTTTTGAATTAAATATTTTTCTAGGTAAAGTAGGATCATGTCATGAAGCATATGAGGCTTAACCACCAACTACATTTTATCTCTTTGAACTTGAAAACACTTTCCCTATTTTCTTTTTTATCCTTTCTGGCGACTTTTTCTTGGGGACTTTCTTAGAACAATCTTACATGATTTGGAAAGGTAGGGATCCTTTATCAATATTAGATTGAGATTTTTTTTGTTTTTGCAAATAACCCTTTAATGTCCATAAACATGATTTTCCATTCTATAGTCTCTATATCCATATGAATGGACTCTTTTAAGGATAGGGAACATATTCTTTGACCAAATATATAGAGGAGATATTGGATTCTCTAAGTTTTTATGTATTCCCTAGCATGATTTCATTATGAGAGTGCAGTCTCTTATTCCCTTTGATGATATTTAACCAAACTAGGCCCTCTTATATCCACCTTTGAACATTTGTTTCATGTGTATAGGTATACTAGATGGAATGTAAAAATATGAATCTCTAGTTAATCTTATTCCAAATAGGATTTGTATGGATTGTGTACCACATCACCAATGATTATAGCCTTGTGTTGTGTTAATAAGCCTCTAAACATGGTTGTTCGGATTAATTTTCTTTCCATTTTTTTAATATTAAAAAAATAGGTATAGGTTGTCAGTACTACCACGAAAATGATGAAGGTTTTTATATTGAGTTATATATATATATTTTTATGATTATCTTGGCATGAGATGGATGGAGTTGGATGAGATCAAATTTTCCCTGGATGTCATTGAAGGACAAGCCATATGAGTTACATCATCATTACATGGGTATCACATACAATGGGCCTTGTTCCCTTTTACACTAAGGGACCCATAGTATCGAGTTTTATGCCCTCGAAAGCTTGGTTTGATAGGTCTGGGGTTTTCCTAGTGACATGTGGTGGGAACTATGATTGTGTTGATATGTATTCAAAGTTGGTAGTCCAACCTAGTGAAAATTTGGGAGATGTGATAGGGATTGTGGTTTGGAAGAGGCCATTTATGAAACGTTCAATACCTCAGTCAACACATCGGTGGTGCATCAATTAAATGGGGTAAGTACATCATGCATTTCTAATGCTAGTATTATGAACCTTGGTAGGTATGTATTTTATTTAGGGTTAGGTTTCCAAGAACATCATGCATTTGGGGTCATAGGCACGAGCCTCTTTCAAAGGAACTAGTTGGTGCATATGTAGACCATCCTTGTGAGTGTTCAATTCTTCAGTTGTTGGGAGTTATATGTAAGTAGAGTGAATCAAATTAGGTCCTATCCATGGTTATGTTTTCTAGGGTTTTGGATAATCAGGTGGGGGGATTTGTTGATATTTTCTAGTTTATAGGGAGGGGGGATTCTCCTTGATATTGGGTAATATTCTATACATAAGAGCTTCATAGAGGTTGGAATTCGAGCCAGTTAGGGTAAAAATGCCTTGGCAACTTGTTGAGTTTTGGTCAATTGATGTTTTTAGGGCTAATGGAAATGAATTGGGTACATTTTATGAAGTAGACATATAGTTTGAAGACACAAGATTAATGAATATAGTAAGGATTTTGGTGGGGATTGATCTTCATGATGGATCGACTCCATAATTGACCTTACAGAGGGGTTCCATATTCTACACATAGATTTTGATTACTACAGGGATGCATTCAAATGTGCTTGATGCCATACATATGGGCATATGGTTAAGGATTTCCCATTTCCTTTTTAACCTCGCATGTGGCAGTGGAAAGGAGACATTTCATAAAATGAAGTTTTACACAAAATTTATGTGATATGTGTCAAGATTGTAGAGGATTTTGAAAGGAAGGATAATAGTTCATCCAATGCTATATAGGAAGATCTTGAAAACCCTTTATGTGAGATCTCTAACATGGCTATGGAGGGGAAACTAAACAATACACCTCTATTAAGCTATGCTGAAGGATCACTACAATTTTTTTTTTGAATCTCAAACAATCACCTTGGAATTTGGTTAACATTGTACAAGAGGATCCTAATAACCCTCTATGTGAGATCTCTAGCATGCCCGTGGAGAGGAAATTAAATAATACACCTCTGCAAGGTATTTTGAAGGATCATTACATAAGTATTCTGTTTAATCTCAAACAATCACCTTGAAATTTGGCACAATAAATGAAGGTATGCCAATCAATGAACTAGCTCCTCTTTGTTGTCTTTATCTTACTTTTTGTGTCCTTGTGTAAATTCCAAAGGACCTATAATTAGTGGTATTTGTTATGATGGTCCTTCGAAGAGTAGATTAAATCTACCCTCCCCATCTTTCTCTAGTTTGAGGTCTAGGTTGGGGGATGGGATTGGTGAAGATAACCCATGTATCATCCCTCCATGTGAAGAGGACTTATATGTGTCCCTGTTAGGTGAGGAGAACCTTGGAATCGAATTGGAGCAAGGATACTCTCTTTGACCCCAAAAATATGAGGCAATGAATTGTAGGGGGGTTAGTTTTGAATGAAACAAGGGGAAGGCGGGGGGGTCTTTGAGGGAGAATATCAAATTTATCCATAGCACAAGAGAAGGAAAACTTACAAGTTCAAGAGGGTAAGAAATTATCCATATTAGGGTCACTTAGATTAATCCAACCCTAAAGGGTAATTCTGCGATGATTTTTTATCCTTAAATTGTAGGGGGTTGGGTCATTCCACACAAATAAAGGAATTAAAAAGGCTTTTTGAAATCCAAAAACCTAGTATTTTGTTGCTTCAGGAACAATGAGGGAAGGTGATATGATCTATAGAGAACCAAAAAATATGTTTCTTGGGTGAGATTTTATTTTTATTGATCATGAGAAAGATTGGGAGGGATTATTTATGGGTGGAGGAATAAATCCTTCCTTTTCCATAACATTTGGCCTTTTGACCTAGGCTTGGGTAGGATCTTGCATCATATGAGCTAGGTATGGACATTTTGGTTTTGAATGTATATGGACCATATACAGATAGGATACCATCATGGGTAAGACATGAATCTCACTATTGGGAATGCAAAGACTTGGGGAGAATCCATAATGGATCCCCTCTTTGATTTTTTGTCAAGAACTAGGAAGATAGAGGTCTTTTTTGTATGGTGTCAACGAGAATTAGGCCCACCTAGAGGAATAAGAGAGTTATGTTGGATAGAATATCCAAAATACTTGACAAGTTTATGGTAATAGAAGGTTTCCTTGTTGTTCATTTGAGGGTTAACAATGGGTGGGATGCAGTGGTGATTTTAATTATTTTCTTATAATGTTAGAGATGGTTATTGAGGGTGAAAATCCCCCTTATCTTTCAAATTCAATGGCCAATGATTAGAGAATGAGGGATACTTAAAGTTTGTAAAAGTTCAATGAACCCCATATGTCCGTTAAAGTAGGGGATCTATGGCTACTATATTCGTGGATAACTTAAAGAAGGTTAACTAGGAAACACTAAAAAGGTCACATGAAAAATAATTAAAACCTATAAAGGGTTTATTTGATATTGGAATATATCTAGAGGATTTATATTCACAATATTTGGAAATATTTTTAATGAGGACCACAAATCCAAAATTGATGACCTTGAAAAGAGAAAGAGACATTTGTTGGATGAGAGAGAATCCACATGAAGGCTAAGAGTAGAACATTGCAATTGGAATAAGGGTATGACAATACAATGTCTTTACATCGTTATGCAAACCATAGGAAACATTTAAATATAGTTTGGAATATGTAGAGGCTAGATGGTACTACTATCTTGAGTTTTTAGAATTTGGCATGTGTAGGGGTAAACATTTTAGTGGTCTCTTTAAGGAAGATTGTAGGGCCATGATTGTTGAGAATGTAAGAATGACCACTTTTCCCCCAAGTTTAATCTCTAAAGAAGACAATGTGAGTATAATGGAAGTTTTTACAAAGGAATAATTACAAGAGATCATGCATTCTTTCTAGAAGGACAAGATCCCATGGCTAGATGGTTGGCCATTATAATTATTTATTGGTTGTTATGAATTGCTAGAGGGAGGACCTACTTAGGATTGTTTAGGTTTGTAGAACAATTGGAAGGATGTTGGAAACATTGAATTCCGCCTTCATAGCTCTAATACCTAAATGAGGTAGTCCTTCCAGTTTTGTGGAGTATAGGCCAATTTTACTTTGCAATTGCATATGTAAAATCATATAAAAAACAATTGCAATAAGGGAAAAGTTGTCTAAGCCAATTTCTCATGAGCAGTTTGGGTTCCTCGATGGAAAAGCAACATCATGAGGTTATAAAGGTGGCAAGAGAAGTTTTTCACCCCATCAAAACAAAAAGGATGTTGATTATGGTTATTAATGTATATCTATAAAAAGTGAATGACAAAGTAAGTTGGCTTTATTTATTGCTTGCTTATCAATGTGGGCTCCAATATCAACATAGTAAATTGGGTGATGAAGTGTGTATCTATAGTGTCCTTTGCAGTTTTAATAAATGGGTGTGCATTTGTTTGTTTAGGCCAGGTAGGGGTTTGAGGTGCGGATGCCCCCTCTCCCCATTACTCTTTCTTCTAGTGTCTAAAGGATTGAGTAGAGCTATAATTGAAGCACAATCAACTATACTTTGCAAAGAGATGTGGAGAAACTTAGGGATGTTATAGAGCTCTATTACAAGGCTACACATATGATGGTAAATGTGGGAAAATACACTGTCTTTTTCCAAGGTTAGTGAGGAGGATAAATTATTGTTTATGCAAATGTTCCCATACTTAGAAGTTGATATACAATCACATATTAAGTGTCTAGTTTTTTCCTAAATACAAGTTATTATACCAAAAGAGAATGGGTTGGATGATCTTGAGGGTAGAGAAAAGCATAAACCTATGGTATAATAGAGGGTTGTCCGGGGGGGCAGATTGGTATTGGTTAAAATCCTTAAAAAAACCATATCGATGTATTGTGTATAATTCACTTTTATTCCTAAAGGGTCCTTGGAGCATGCTAGAGGATTGAGTCTGAGGTTCTTATTGGATGATGAGAATAGAGGAGAGTTTTTTCCTTGGATAACAAAGAAGAATATTGCAGATCCAAAGGAAATGTATGGTTGGGGGATTACAAATTTACATTACTTTGAAAAAGTTATAGTGACAAAATCTATGTGGGGCCTTATTAAAGGTATAAGGATTTGGCTCAATGTGATAATGCACAATATATTGAACCTATTATTACAAAAAAAAAGTTGTGTCCTCCAACCATTAACAATTCTTGAAGTAGTGAAAAAGGGGGGTGTTACCTAAAAAATTCACACTAATGCATTCCAATGGTACTAAGCAATGTAACCCAATGGAGATTGGGTTTCAGATCGAAAAATGCATGAAACGTAACAATAGCATTTGTGCCCAAAAAATTGAACGGATATGGTGGATATGATCTGGCAACGATATTCATTTTGGACACTAGAACAATTTACCGAATAACAACGAAATTTAGCCCGAAACACATATAATACATATTGGGATTATTATTAGACCTCCCTTTGACCATCTTTTCCTACATTAGTCTATTTGATTAATTTCCCTAGCTTAGGAGGTCTCATCACTTCACTAGTGCACAGGGGACATGACTAGTGGACATCTGCCACTTACTGCACTTGTCTGCATGCATTTTGGAGCTCCAGGGATCAATCCCTATAATTTAGGAACCCACTCGAAGTGTCACCAATAGTATCCAACAGTTGACTCCAGTAGGTATTCAGTCATGTCCAGTTGTGATTCGATCCCCATTAGTTAGATCACTTCCTATGTCTCTAGTGCCAGTTTTGCATGCATGCAAGGTGTGTGGCACCTTTGTTCACATGACCTCTTCAGTTAACTAATTTTAGCTGATTGTAACTAGTTATTAACTATTTTAGTGATCTGGAGTTGCACTAGTTATCTCAAGTGGTGATTTTCCCCCTGTGAGTTAGCGCCTAAGTCAGTCTAGGTTGGTAGATTAAACTGCCTCTTCAGGAATTCAAATTATTCCTTAATTATTGTATTATATATTCACCCATAATGTGTATATTATTGTAATGGAATATTTCTTGTATTGTTCTTCAACTCATTGTGTAATAGCAATTATTCTTCTCTATATTTTTCTTGTGCAATCAAGACTATTTATGTCCCAAGATCTTCCTGTCAGAATCTAGTATGGTATCAGATCCTGGTCAGGATATTTGAGTCTACCTCATATGCTTCCATTGATGCACTAGAGATTGTGCTCATTTCCGAAGAAGAGGTTGATTTGTCTTACATAAATTTTCTTTTTAGTTTTGTGCAGGTACAACAACTTCAAGATGGATTTGATATCAGTTCCTTCTCTATTACCATTCGATTATGTTGAGTGGAAATTGAAGATGGTTGCATATCTCAAGAGCCATGAGCTCTTTGATGTGTCTATTGGAGTTGTGGCAAAGCCAGAATCCGATGACGAGAAATCTATTTGGTTCAATAATTGTGACATAGCATATGGATCCATGTGTCTAACCATTCGTCCTAGGATGTGTTATCTCATTGATGTTGTTGAATTCCCAAGTGAAATTTGGTCCAGATTGGACAAATCATTTGGTCAGTAGACTGAAGAGATTAGTGAAAAGCATTGGGAGAGCGCATCTGACATCTCCTTTCAAGTTCTTCCAGCCTCCATTATTTCTCAAGAAGATGAAGTTCTGCAAGATGAAGAAATGACAGAGTCTTCAACTAATTAAATTCGAAACCATACTCATTATGTTGCTGCTCTCGAATTTTTTGAGAAATTTGATGTCTCATGTTTTCATGCAGTGACTCCAGAAGAGGAGATTCAAACCTCCATTGTTGAAGAACTCTCCTTCCATCCCATTGAGTCTTCATCTGGTTCAATTGGAAACCAGACTCATTCTGCTGTTGCTCTCGAAATTTTTGAGAAATTTGATGTCTCATGTTTTCATGCAGTTATTCCAGAAGAGGATATTCGAACCTCCATTGCTTAAGAAATCTCCACTGAGTATCTCACCTTTATTGGTTCGAATTCATATATTAAAGACCTCTCAGTTATGCTTGTAATTGATCTCATTAGTTTTTGTGAGCAAAATTGTCGTTGGAGATTCAATGTCAGTATATTCTTATGAATTGTTGATGTTACATTTTGTGATTTCATGGATATTTTTAGAAGCTACATCAGATTTTGGAGCTCAAGCATTCGCTCTCTATGGTCCTGGGTCTTCTATCTCTTCCTGCTCAATCACATACCCATCTCCTCATAGTGCTAGAAATGATGGAGACCTCTTGCATTTGCTTGGATGCATGCTCCTCTCACTTGGAGCTTAATATACTTCACATGGTTCGAAGTATCAAGCACATCAAGACTCATTTGAACTTGATTTCAAGATCAAGTTGAATGAGCACTCTCTGTTGCTCTTTTGTCAGATTATCTCAGTTGCTTTACATGGTCCCATAAACTCTTATGCCGTTGTATATGTTCCTGATCAATTTGAGCATATTCCTCTTCTTCCCAAGAAGAATATCCCTTGAGACATCTAATCAAGTTCACACCTACTTGGATTTAGAGTATTTTATTTTTTGGTGTATCTCATGTCCATTTTTTAGGATAGGATTTTCCCCATGCGGTTTTGCCTTTTTTTCCCTCATTTTACATGGATAAATAATTAATACATTTATATTGTAATGGGTGGCCTTTGGTCTTAGTTACTAGGGCCCAGGTTGTCTAAAGTTAGGATTAAAGGGGGGTGTTGGGATTATTATTAATCCTCCATTTGACCACCTTTTCCTACATTAGTCTATTTGATTAATTTCCCTAGCTGAATAGGTCTCATCACTTCACTAGTTCGTATAAGACTAGTGGACATCTTCCACTTACTACACTTGTCTGCATGCATTTTGGAGCTCCAGGGATGAATCCCTATAATGTAGGAACCCACTCGGAGTGTCACCAACAGTATCGAATAATTGACTCTAGTAGGTATTCAGTCATGTCTAGTTGTGCTTCGATCCCCATTAGTTAGATCACTTCTAATGTCTCTAGCGCCATTTTTTAATGCATGCAAGTTGAGTGGCGCCTTTGTTCACCTACCCTCTTCAGTTAATTGATTTTAACTGGTTATTAACTATTTTACTGATCTGGAGTTGCACCAGTTAGCTCTAGTGGTGATTTTCTCTCCGTGAGATAGCTCCTAAGTCAGTCTAGGTTGGTAGATTCAACTGCCTCTTTAGGTATTCGAATAATTCCTTAATTATTGTATTATGTATTCACCCATAATGTGAATATTATTGTAATGCAATATTTATCATATTGTTCTTCAACTCATTGTGTAATAGTAGTTGTTCTTCTCTATATTTTTCTTGTGTAATCTATGTGAAGACTATTTATGTCCCAAGACCTGTCTGTCAAAATCTAATAAAACACAACACATGGAACCAAATGAGTTACACTATTAACAATAAGCTAAATACTTTGTGGTCTTGTCTCCAATAATTGGAGTGTGGTGATTCACCAAACATGTGCACAAATTAACTATTAACATTTGTTTTGTTGTACAAAATAATTGATGATTTATCTTCTTAAATCAAATGTTTGCTAATTAAACTAATATTTTGACTTGGACTCACAGGATGGATTGCTCTGGACCTGAAGGAAAAAAGAAAAAAACTAATTGCAAAGAAATGCGCAACCAATGAAAATGCACAAAAGAAAATTAATGAGGTTTGTCCATGAAAAAAAATTATGTCATGAGAGCCATTTTTGTTCAAGTTTTTCACTTAAGTCTAGTAGATAAATAGAAAGAAGTATAAAACAACAAGTTGGGAAGTGTTCCTACAATGAAATTCTTTGTCTCTGTCATTATGATAATCCCTTACCATTAAAATATAATATTCTATCTATTACCTTATTGAAGCCCTTAATTATTTTGGAAACCCTTATTTTCTTGAAATACTTCGAAGTTCTAGAATTCAATTTGTCGTTCACTTTGGGAGATAATTTCGCTAAGATTGGATTAATTTTCCTTTGATGGATATTTAAAGAGATAAGTGGGTAGGTAGCTTTCTATCTAGTTGGGATCCATTGCTAGACACATGAATATGTTGATTTGGTTGGTAAAAGATGTTAGTTGTATCATTTAAGGGTTTCTTTATATGAAGTGTTTATGTAATTACTAACATTTATGATAGATAGAAATCATTTTGAATATGCAATCCTTATTGTTATGAGGACTTTTTAAGTATTTTATTTATTTTTATTCATTTAACAGAATGATTTAGTTACATGAAATATGTTGAATGTCATAAAAGATTCCAAATTAGAAAGAACGTAAAAAAACAAATTAGCCAGGCAAAGAAAGAAGAAGAGTGATCACAAAGATAGATAAAAGAACAAAATGAAGATATCATTTTTGGGAAATACCTAGCATAGAATGAAGATTGATGATTAACATACCAAAGGTTTTGGCAACTGAGATGAGAACCGATGAGGGAAGGACACCTAGTATTAAGCGCTACTGTATGAGATCCGATTAAAGAGTATTTATGTTTGAGTTGGATGATGAGTTTCAATTTAAATTATCTATTTTGAAGGCATATAATTAGCATTACTTAATTGAATAACAATTTGAAACTCAAAAGCCTGCAGGGGTGTAGACTGACTGGCAAGTGCCGTGTAAATGAAGGAATGTTGTAAAGGAGGTCTCAAGTTCAAATCTCACCCCGACTTATCTGTGCCCCATGCTTGCGGGATGTGTGGACGGACCTGGGGTTATAGTGGCAGCCGGCGGGAATGGACCCCGTGTCACGCGAGTACCAGAACCGCCCAGTTACAGATTCCCCCAGTACAAAAAAAAAAAAAAAAAATTTGAAACTCAAACTATTTAATGAAGAAAAATGACTAGGGAAAGGATGGCTTAAGAAGAACTTGTGTTTATTATAGTTTGCCGACATTTTGTTTTAAGTTGTTTAATGGGATTACAAAAGACAATAACTACGCAATTTTGAAAATGAAAAGAGGACTCATCCTTGTGTATTTCCAAGTTTGTAACTATGCCTTTTGTTAATAAAGTCTTATTTCTTAGTTGCTCTGAATATGTTTTGAGAGACTTGTTGGAAATGTTATGGTTTGATAAATGTTTGACTTGCTCAGTGTTTTATTATGTATTCACTTTCTAAGTTTCTTTAGAGTTCAGTTGGTGTACAATTTGGTCATAAATGGTTTTATTATCTGATGGTGTTGTATCAATTAAGCTTTAAAATGAAAAGAAAATCAGTGATTTAGTAGTGAATGCTTACGTAGTGATTTGGAATTTATTACTCCATTGTACATGATATTGAACATTGGTTTATTACCATTTATTGACGCATATTTAGATAGTTGCAGTTTGCATATAGTGTTGATAGCACAATATTTCTTTTGAAGTTGTGAATGTTTTGGATTGCCTTCCTCCATTGTTATTTCAACTTCTATGTGTGTGTTTTAGATATTACTTGTCAATGTTTGAAAAAATTCTACATTTCTTCCATCTGTTTAAATTTGATATCTTGGAATACACGGATAAGGTGCCCACTTAGATTTAATAAATTGAATGGTTTTTCTCTTATCTTTATCATACTTTGACGAGGAGGATTTTCCATTTTGATTTAATTTTCTTGATACGATCAACATTGTTGAATATTTTCATGCATAAGGGCCACCCCTCTTCCTTTGGATTTTTCCCATTAGACTAAAGTGGGGAAACAAGATTACTTCCATAGGGTGCCTTGGCATAGTTCCCTATCCAGGAACATCTCTAGGAACACCATCTATTTTGGTGTCATTGCCGAGGAACAAAATAGAGTGGAGTTGGTGGTGTTTGAGGAGGAATATCATGACTTCTCAACTTTGATGACCAATTTTCTACTTCTTGATGGCTCATGGAATGTATTATTCA
>LPNX010489563.1:0-31700 GCA_001517045.1 Pseudotsuga menziesii | reverse complement strand
CATTATTGACTCATGGAGCGCTTGGGAAAGCCTTAGGAATCAAATCTACTTTATTCCTGGCCTCCTAGGTGCCCATCTGCTTTTTCTGCTTTATTCCCTGGTTTTTCAGTGTTTTAAGGCACATAAGAAAGCAAGACTAGGTGAGGTGAATCAGCTTTGTTGCCTCTTCCTCCTCCACTCTTTCCTCCATGCAAAAGCATGTATGAGATGCCATTTGACCACTCTTTAGCTTTCCCATGCACCCTTGCTAATTTGTGGGGTCCTTGATAGATTTGGGATCAGCTTTTTACACCTATGGGGGATTTGCCTATTTTGGGTAAGCTTGCTTTATGCTAGATTTGGATGCTTCCTTATGCATTCGATTTTCTCATGTATTCTATATATTCAGCAGCCTATGTTATTACAGGGTTGGCTATTGTACACTCAGTTAATATAATTTTGTGTTACAGCTCCATATTCAGTCTCCATTGTTGATAATTTTGCATGATCAATTGTTAATTGTTGTGGGTGAAATTAATCTACTGCAGGCCTGAATTTCTACAAGTTCTAGAATGTTGTAGATAATGTAACCATAGGACTGACTCAAAGTACTGACACAAAGGCTGTTTTAACTGCAGGGTAAACTTCTTTCTTTCCTTTGAACATTCGGCAGCATGAGAAGAGACTTGGAAGCATGACTAGACCAGATGGACACACAATATGACTGTGGAAAATGTATTCTTTTGAAAGACTAAAAGGAGTGACATGACTCATGAAAGTGGATTGACTTGTAAACTAGCTGAATACCCAATTGATTGAATGATATGTAGACAAGTGCCATGCTCAAAGGTGACAAAGAACTTCCATTTGATTTGCAAAATGATTCCCTTCCCTTAATTTCCCCATCATGATCGATGAGTGCCTCTTTTCATTTTTATGAGTCCAAAGAGGGTAACAAACACTCATTTTAGCTCATCCGAAGATAAGTGCATTCCCATATATTTCACGAACCTGAGAATGGAAGGGTTCATTCCCAAAAAAGGGTCTCTCAGTGTTTAGTTTAACGATTCCAATGAAAGAAAACTCGGTATCATTCATGTTTAGAGAGAAGACGAAAGAAAACTCCAAAATGTGCTTTTTCGTATAATTTAGTCTCTAGGGCACAAAAAAGTATAAAATAATACCTGAGAGAAATCTTCCAGTCATGGTTGGCTAGAGTGTTCCTTTTTTGTAAATAGTCTATCTGAACCAAAAAAGAGATAATGTACCGTCGGAGAGACGACTCTTCAAATACTTTTACGAGTATGAAGAAGACACGTACTTGGCAATCTTTTCATATTTAGGGAGTCCGAAAAGAGCTTAAAGGAGACTCCATTAGGTCTCTTTTTACGATGAGAATTTTTTATGAGCCTAAAAAGAATCAGAAAAAGACTCGAAACTTTGATACTGAGTTCTAAGAGTGTTGTCATGTCCCCAAAGCCTCCGACCGACAAGGGAGACGCGACTACGAGCTTTATCAGACCGGGCTAAGAGCCCCATGAACATATGCATACATGAAAATTGCTGAAACATAATGCTTAACAAAGATTTTGAGATAAAAACATGCACATATGCAATTACTCATCATACACAGTGGAAACCAACAACATTCAATCATATATGCATTTATCATGTTCATCATATCATTAACAGAAAAGATAGTTGCAGAAGTAAAATACGCAAGAACACTTATCTTATGATTAATTCGATCCGCAACCAGCTACGTCGCTGCAACGTTCCACCCAACCATAGGCTAGCGTGCTCATCAATCTCTCAGCACGCTGCCACCCCCGAGCTGGGCATGATTCCTCAAGGACTAAGGGGACAATGCAGGCTTACACATAGCCAAGGGGACACAAAACAACCAAACCAAATACCGCTGGGTTTAACAGACCTTCAACAAGCGGCCAAGCCAGCTCCATCCAAGGGACAACCACTGCATACCAGCAGCCAAACAACCCTTCACAGCCCTGTGAAGAAGGAAAAACAACTAGGAAAAGATCCCAAGCCAAGGGTGAGACACAGCTCCAATCCAACCACTCTGCTGAGTTTTTCTTGGCCCTAACATGGCCAAAACAACTCAGCCACAACAACCAAAAGATGATTGCATCCACAGCAACCAAAACCAGGGAAATTCAGCAACCCAGACTCACAATGAGTGATGGAAACCAATCACAGCCCACAAAGGTTAATAAACAATGTTTCCAGCATAACCATGGAAACCCAAATGCAGACCCCAGCGGAAAATGGCTCACCACGAATACACAGTGGTCCAAAACGAAATTGGATACCATGGCCAACAAAAAAAAACATGGGGAAGACAACCGCCCCAAAATGGAAACACTGAGCATGGCTCTCTCATGGGAAAATCGACCTCAGCGGTCTGTGCGTGAGGAAAAGCTCGCACCCAACAGAAAAATACACGGGAAAGACATACCCGATTTCTGCATGAGGATTCCAGCCTGCGTGTGAGGCGAAAATAGCCTCTCTCTCTGTGCGCGAATCAACAGGACATAGGGAGGATGAAGAGACCTATGCGTGAGGAATAACAGACCAGCTGTGAGAGCAACCGATCCCTGGGGAGAATGAATACCAGCATGAGAGAAACGAAGGTTCTCCACTAGGCATGCATACTTTCCAGACTGACAGTAGCCTGCCAAAACCCATGTTTTCCCATGCCCACATTTCCTCATGCAATAACTGCCCCCAACTAACAAAGTCAAGACATTGAAGAGGTTGGAGAGGTTGGGTAAGACAAGAAAGGTGGAAAAACCAAACAAAGGTGGCAAAACATATGGATTTTTCCCCCATAACCAAGGTTTGACATCCCCCACCCCTTATCCTTTGGAACCATGCCCTTTTCATTCAACGTTTCACTACCGTAGCTGGTTGTGGTTTTAGTTTAATTGATGTGCATGTTTACATGATGCCAATTACAATGCGCCATTCAGCACGATAAACCATAGGCAACTTTCCCCATTGCCGAACATACACAACCAAATCGATGGTGGGGCTTTTTCCTTTAGCTCCTTACCACGATTAATTACAATATATACATCATGCAAACGCGGTCAAAACCAGGGATATTACAAGTGTGACCAAAGTGTCGAAATAAACATTTAGGGACTTTTTTCATTTAATGGAAGTACAAAAAAGTAAAACACAAACTCCCCATAGACTTTATTGTTTCCATTTCTACCCCTGCAAGACTCAAAAAATGATATTAATCTCTCGAAAAATGACTTTATTGATGGATTTTATAATAATAATGATTTTAAAATACCAACATAGCATTAAAAAAACCTAAAAATAGATATAAAAGTCATTTTAAATAGTAAAAATCAAACCATTTTATTATTTACCACTTGGTGAGAGCATTTTGGAGCAAATTTGAGCCAGATCTTTAGTCAGTGATTCCGAGAGATTCAACCGTCCGATTCGAGTGCCGTCAGAGCCAGGTAACTGAAAAAACATTAGCCTTTCTTTTTAAAGCATCCATTTTTTATTTTGTGGGGGTTTTGGGCTGTTTTAGGAAAACCCTAAATCTCAAATGCGAGAACCGCTCCTGTCCCTTATGGGACAAGTGGTGCACCGTGAGAACCGTGCAACTTCTACTGCACTCAGGCAGTGCCACTGCTCTTTGAAAACGAAGCTCAGCTGGTGCCATCCATGAGTGGGGAAAAATGAATGGATAAGAAAAAGAACAAGTTTTTAATTGATTTTAATAATTAATTGTTTTTCTAATTGGTCCATTAATTGTTTTTTGCAGGTTCCAAGTGATAAAAATGGTTATATGGAAAGAACAACAACACGATGATGATGATTCTTTTGCTGAGAGAAATGCAGGATGCATAGCTACATTGAGGAATTGTGGACTCCTCAAATTATTCTACACACCTAGCATGGTGTCTCATGAGCTATTGTTGGAGTATATCATCCATATGTGGAACCCAGAGCAACAATACTTCGAGGTAGGAGCCCATGTGTTGTTTGTTGAGGTAGAGGATATCTACTTCTTGAATGGATTATCGAGACGGGGTGCTTCGATTTCACTGACTGGTTCCCGTGTAGGGGATGTGACCACCCAAGATTTGATCAACCGTTACTTCCTTCCTGGTACTAGAACTTCGGGGAAGAAAATTCCCATTAAGGTAGTGAGGGAAGATCCTCTCCATACTCTTCTTTTCACCATCCAGAGACTGGCTAGGAGCCAAGGACCTCATCAACCTTATAGGGCACACATGCTATATGCGATAGAGTCTATGGCACCTACTATATTTAACTAGGAAAAGGCATTACTACTGGTCTTCAAGGACTAGCTGAACAAGTGTCAGTAAGGAGAACTAAAACAGTTTGGCTATGGTTCCATCTTATCTTGTTTCCTCTTTGAGTGGGTCCCTCATATGAGGCCCTAAGTGGTTTTTACTGAGTTGAGGGCGAGAGACCCTCGTATGCTGAGGTGGGTTAGGATCATGGCCCGCACGAGAGCAGGAAGAGGGAAAGTGAAGTTTGGGGCTCCATTTTTCCACTGGCTGAACGATCAAATCCTCATGGTCAGGGATTATGTGTATCGGAAGGTACAGATTTTAGAGGTGACCCTGACCTACTACTTCCACTTGACGGATAGTGGGGAGACATGGGTAAGAAACAAAACCCTAAGATGGCCATTTTTGTTTTTGTATTTTAATGTTTTTCTGTTTTTTATGTATAGTAACAAGACCTGAAAATTTCCATGCATATGTTGGAGTGGCAAGACCTAGGGGATATTCCCCACTGGACATACGAGCAGGAGCTCAGTTTGTTCAACGAGGAAACGACCCGATGGGAGAGATGGAGGAGAACCTAGAGAGGTTGACTCTATATATACCTGATGCATCCATCGATGATCGCCTGATACGATATCAGAGGCACACAGCAGGAGTGCCAAGCCATTTTAGCCATTTTCTACGTATAGTAGTGCAGGGTGTCATATGCTACCATGAGCACCACTAGATAGTTCTACATGATGTATTACTGAAAGCTGATATAGATTCAGGATTATGTATGATTTTGTGCTTCCTGAAAGCCATAGAGCTTCAGATGAGGTCTCGTGACCTATTTTTGTAAAACACTTTATATATATATATATAGATATATATAGATACAGTCTTTTACTTCCGATGTTTATATGCTTCAAATGTAAAATGTATTTACATGAGTTTATGTGTTTTTACTATTTATTTACAATATGATAAAAACATGTTTGATTTTCATGTTATGAATGGGAAATATACCAGTCTAGGATATAATTTTCTAATGAATAAACAACTGCATTGATTTCCCTAGGGATATCCCTATAAGTAATAACCTCAAACGACCTTTCCAATAGACATATCGCCCGATAGAGACGGAGCAGTATAGCATTTCTTATGGTATAGATCTAGTTTAAATGACAAACCACTAATTGTGAATCCATGAAAACTACAATAATCACAAATGTCCCGGGATGCAACCTCAGTTAGAAGACCTATGACTGCTTCATACTTGGTGATATTGTTGGTAGCAGGACCAATACAAACCGCTCCCAAATTGACTAGATAGTGTGCAGGGGAATACAGAACCTAAGCAACTGAATCAAGGTTCAGGGTATGGCGACAAGCACCATCAGTGAAGCCATAAAAATCCATCTGATCTGCATAACCAAAACATGGTATAAACAGTCTAGACACTAAACTCAAAACCATATTGAAAATACTAAAACACACTGAAAAGTGAAACAATGTACATATATACAAGGTACCATACATGAATGATTTAGGCATAGTACCTCTTTAGGTACATCCCATTGTGAGGTTTCCTGAAGGGGACTCCATCATAGTCGACGAGCTCATAGGCCCCTTTCTCTAAAACATTGGAAATGATAAAAGGACCATACCACATTGATTCAAAAATCCATTTTCCTAGCTTATCATGTCTCTAATCATAATTGAAGACTAGATCACCTTCCTTAAACAAACGAGGCTTAACAAATTTATCGTACTATTCTTTGACACACTTCTTATGTGCCTCATTGACTAAGGCAGCATCTCATCTAGTTTCATCAAGGTTGGTCAAGTATAAAAATATTTCTTCCTCGTTAGAAGTATTAGGTATAAGTTCAACGACATGTTTCAAAGACAGAATCTGACACTGAATAGGTAGGACAGCTTCTAGTCCGTATACTAACTGAAAGGGTGTAAAACCAGTCGTTCTTTTCACTGAAGTTTGATAAGCCCAAAGAGCAGAGAAGAGAGTCTAGTGCCAATTGGATTTGTGATCTCCAACCATCCGACGCATCATAGTTTTTAAAACTTTGTTAATGGCCTCAAATTGACCATTAGCTTGCGCATAATAGGGAGTTGAGTTTTCATGGAGAAAACCCAACTTGGCACTTAAATCTGTCATCATCTGATTCTGGAAATGTGATCTACGATCAATGACAATAGACTAAGGAAATCCAAACCTATCTATTACATGGTTAAAAACACGAGGACTTCACTTAGTGAACCTCTCACATAGCAAGTGCGATCGTGGGATATTAAAGAATACCCTTAATTTCTAAAGATATTGCCCCAAAGTCTTTTTGTTGAAACCCCCTCCCAATACTTAAAACCCCCTCCCCACCCCTTTTTATACCTCAATCCTTATAAATCACCCTACCCACCCCCACCTTAAACCCCTCATCCCCCCCAATACCTGCAATATATTGGTTCAATTTTTTATAATTTTAAAACCCACAATATGAACTAACATGATAGGATATTGATCAATAAGTGAAGCCCCTATGGTTAAAAAGGAAGAGGGATATAGTCTTACCATCATTTGCATATGTAGGCATAGCCTCAGCCCATTTAGTGAAATAATCAATGGCTACTATGATGTAACCATTCCACCTGGCTAAGGTAGGTTTACAATGCATTAAATCTATCCCCCATTTGGAAAAAGGGCCAACAGAAATGACGTGGTGTAACGAAGCAGGGTGGGTGTGATTTTTTGGATAAAGGTGTTGATAGGGTGGGAATTTCTTAACAGCCTCGTGACAATATTTAAAAATAGAAGGCCAGAAAAAGCCAACGCGAAGGATTTTTTGAGTTGTATCCATCCCAAAAAGATGACCACCACATGCTCCAGAATGGCAGTCATTAAGAACCTATTTGGCCTCATCATGGGTGAGGCATCATCGGAGAATGGTATATATACCATGTCTATATAATGTATCATTAAGGATAAGATAGTACTTCGCGTGGTGACGAATGCGGCGACGATCATCACGAGACATGGCAGGATGAAAATGCTATGTCTGGAGATAAATGATTAAATATCCATACCATGGATCAGTTGTGGTTATTAGGAACATAAATTCATCCGGGAATGAATCACCGGGCTCAGAATCCATTAAATCATAGGGAAGGTCACACATCCTCTCTGCAAATACTAATGATTTCTTTGAAGTATATTTTGCAAACTCAAGGTCAAACTCCTGTAGGATGACAATCCATCGGGAGTATTTTCCCCCTAGCACTTGAAGAGTTAGGATGTAGTACATAGGGTTTTGGTCTGCGAGTACAGTAGTGGTGTGAATCAGGATGTAGTTATAGAATTTTTTGATAGCAATAACCATAGCCAATGCTATCTTCTCCACATGCGAGTATCGAGTTTTAGAATCAAGAAGATTCTTACTGGCGCAGTAAATCATGTGTTCTAGGTCGTTCTGGTCCTCTTGGGATAAAACCATTTCGATAGTAGTAGTATAGGTAGCAATATATAGGAGAAAATACTTCAAGTAATCTGGGGGGTGTGTCACGGGTGAATGGGTCAGAGCATGCTTAAGATTATCAAAGGCTCACTGGGCCTGGTCATCCCAAAAGAATGGAGTATCCTTCTTAAGGAGACGCATATAACCATACGTTTTCTCAGCAAAGTTACAAACAAAACGATGAAGAAATTTTTCCTTCCCTTGCAAACTTTGGAGTGCAAGTAGGTTGGTCGAGGCAGGTAGAGCGAGTATTGCAGAAATATTTAATGGATCAATCAGAATACCATATTTGGAAACCATGAAGCCTAAGAGACATCCCGTCTCAACGTAAAAAACACATTTGTGTGGGTTCAGTCGTATTTTGTAATGGTGACATCTTAGAAAAATGTCTCTAAGATGTTGAGGATGGTCTTCCCATTGCCATGAATGTGCAGGGATATCATCGAGGTACGATTCCATGATGTTCTTAATGTCATGAAACACATAGGACATAGCACGCTGGAATGTGGCTCCAACGTTCTTAAGACCAAAGGGTAACTTCCTGTGGGAAAAGGTTTCCCACAGGCATATAAATATCATCTTATGATGATCAGTGGGTAATATCTCAGTCTGATTGTAGCCAAAAAATACATCCATAAATGAGAAAATGACACTCCTAGCACAATTATCGATAATCTGATCAATGTGTGGAGACGAAAAGTTGTCTTTAGGACAAGCTTTATTTAGGTCTCATAAATCAATACAGACTTGAATAGTTCCCTTCTTTTTGTTCACAGAAATGATATTCAATACTCATTCCATCAGGTGTGCAGGATAGATGAATCCTACCTTCAAAAGTTTCTCGACTTTGGCTTTGATAGCCACAGCCTTCCACAACAGATGGATCTATCCCAGGAATTTCTTCATAAGACCAAGAAAAAATGTCTTGAAACTCTTTAAAAAGTGCTCTATACTCTTTAGTTTCATCTATTGAACAATTTTCCCCATGTGAATATGTTCAATAGTTCCAGGCTTGACCAATATGTCGATTGGAGCCGTTTTGGTAATGTTGCATAGATTGCCTTCAGACTCAAAATCTTGCAACAAGACAGGTGTTTGCGGATTACTGACAATATCAGTACCCAAAAGAGATACAAAATCATTATCTGTCGAACTGGTATTGGGGAGGAACAAGGATCTGTGATGGTGATCCTCCCATACTAATTCATTTGTATTCATAATTTCTATAATAGACTCATTTGATGAAAAATTCTAGGAGAGATAATCCAGAATAGGAAGGGAAGGTTCTAACTAGTAGGGCAGGTGGTAAGGATCCGAAGACACAAGATGAAGATCATCTGTAGGAACATCAAAAACAAATTGGAAGGCATCATGAACTGCTTCATGTAGGCTGAGGAAGGATGTCTCAACAACTTGTTTACCCTTAGGAGCATAGCCAAACGAAGAGATCATATTAACTATTTTTGTTTCTATGCTAGAAGGGGCTGATGGAAACATGCCCATGAGGGTTGAGTATTTCAACATCCCTACCCCAATCGATTGGTAAGGAGGAGGGGAGTAATCTAGCAAAGGGACATTATTTTTCATAGGGGTAGTAACATCCGGCATACAAAAATCAAGTTGATCAATCGTCACAATTATTCCCAAATGTGGAAATTGGAGGGTTCTAAACACCGTCGAAGCGACAACGGTCATAACGTAAAACCAATTTATTCCTAAGAGAAGATTGTAGTCGAATGGGGCATCCACTACTTCCACCTAAATGGAAACATTTTTTCCCCCTAGCTCTATTGAAAGGGTTTGCGTAAGGCCATGGGGATGGAAACCTCTTCCATCAAAGGATTTTAGGGTCGTCGGTGATTTTGCAAGCTCAGGAGAGCTAATGGCTTTCCAACAGGACATAGACAAAACTTAGGTTGAATCACCTTTATCTAAAACAATCCTAAATACATTCCCAAATACTATTGTTACGATCTTAAAATCCAGTTGGTGAGTGTTGCCGCATTTCACACACCTGGGGGGACGTGGTAGAAATATTCAAGCCACTCAGTGTGTCCTTGGGGGAAAGTCTCGAGTGAAGGATGTCACCTTGTTCTTGACTCCTCTGTTTAGACTCAACTCCTAATTAAGCCAAAGGGGGTAGACCCTATTAAGTTACTAGGACTAATTACTTTAGTATGATTGTAATAAATTGAATAAGTTGCTTAGGAGTTTGAAATTAACAATTGAGAACCACAAATGACAAGATGAAAAATAAACACAAGTAAGCACAATGATGACACAAAATATATATATCGAAAGAAGTAAAAAAATAACCAGTGCCTTAAAATGGAGTCGCAAAATGATTAAATGTGCTTGCATGTGCTTGTAGTGAATGTTTTGCAATTGTCTCTTGGTACGTTTTAAGTTAATATGAAAAAATGAGTGGATTAAATTAGGCAAAGGGGGACTCCATATATACCCAAGGGGTACTTGGAGTATGTCCAAAAATAAAACCTTCATGGCTACCCGCAAGGAAAAATGTAAAAAAAGAAAAAAAGGACACGAATCCCCCGAAGGGGGATGGAGAATGAGGTCGAAAGAGCCTATTCGAAATTATTTTTTTATTAAAAGTGGTTACAATATCAGAAAATTGATATAATACCTCTTGTTTCTTATACAGAATGAACCCGATATCTTACAAAGTGCAAAAAATTAAAGATTTCGGGAAAAGGGGAGACCCCTGGGGGGTTCTGGATGGCCCAAAAATTACTTCTCGGACAAAACCTACTCCTGTTTTCTATTATACCCACTAAAAGACAAAAATATTATTAAATTGAAATATGCCAAAAATCATTTTGAAAGTACCTTTGGGTCAACACACTTTTAACCAGAAAGAGCCAAGATAAAACTAGTTAATAAAAAGGTGAAAAAGGAACCAAGGAAAGAAATATTTCCTTGGGATATTGGCTTGCCTTTTGGGAATCCAATATGATGTGCACTGATTGATGGATTTATATTTTATAAAAGAAAACAAAAATCTAATGCATGCAAGCTACAAGTTTTCTTTAAAATGCCATGCAAAAAGGACGATTTCCGCAAAGCTAGATCTAGAATGCTTATGAAACCTTTTAAGAACAAGATCTAGATTATGAGATTTAAGAAGATAGATGTATGTTAAAATTCACTCTAAGATGATATATCTAAAAAAATAAAATCTTTGAACCAAGTAACCAAGGAAGATTGATTTTAATAAAATGGAGGAAGAGAAAGGGGAAAGGCCTGTTGCTGGATAGATCTGCAATGGAAACTTGTTAGTTGAATACAGAGGGGCAATGTATTCAAAAAAATGTTGGATGTACAATGGATTCAAACTAGATCCACAACTTGTCCAATCCTTGCACCTCAAAGCTAAACACAAAACCTTATGATATCTGGATATATATATATGAAAAAGAGTCAAGAATTGCATGCAAACAAGCTTATTAAACATGTATAATATAGATGTTCAAACACATATGCTATGAGATACAGAAAAAAAGAGTAATATTACTTTCCCAACCACACTCCTATTGATTGAGCTAAATCATTCAAGCCAGACAAGGTTCCAATGCAGAAATTGAGAGAAAAACTGGCAACATCAATAGTCACAAGACAATGCTTATTCCACACACATGAGAGAATTACACCATTTAGCCTCCAAATCTTTTTTATTCCAACAATAAAAATATTACAATAGTATTACGATAGAAAGCCCTTCAATCCAACTCTAACTAGCTTGGAAAGGAGGATACTATGCTTTATTTATAGCAAAAACTGAAACCCTAGCCCAGAGGGGGCGCAATTCCCTAAGAGAGAGGGACTATAGCTGCATGAGAAGTCAAATCGAGATTGATCTGAGTCTATATGAGTTTGATCTGAGTCTGACAGAGTGTAACTCGCAATCGGAGAGCTGATTGGACTAACACATCAACCGGTTAACTGAAGCATCAACCATATCACATCCAGATGAGCTCACACGTGTGGAGGAGAGAGAGGGGGCACAAATCTCAAGGGTGCATGTAGTGGTGCACTCCCTCTTTAGTCCAGATCAACTCTTTCTGTTAAGGAATGGTCAGCTCTAGTCAATCCAAAGCCGATGAGACTAATTTCAGTCAAATTGGAGCAAATCCCACTGATTTAGGATTTTGGGTTTTCTCCATTATTTAATTAATTTAACAATATTTGATTTTTAGGGTTTTCTGACCTAAGTGATGGGAAAATCACTCAAAACTTAGGAAAAGTGGGTTTATGGGTTTACCGGGTGCTTTCAGCTAGAAAATGAGCACCCCCATGACTGAAACTAATTTGTGAGCCCACTTTTATTACAAAACCACTTTTTCCATTTAGACTATCAAAAAATAGCCTAGGTTTTGGAAAAATTAAAACTTTAAAAAAACTTTAAAAATTAAAAAAAATTAAAACTGAGGGGGACTTAGACATGTTAATATGACTCGACCATAATGCCTAGCATGTTTATACATTGACGCATAGACTCTAATAACCTCAATAGGCCTAAATGCCAAGCCGACCACCCCAACTTTAGAGGTATTGAGTGAAAAACTCAGAAATTATCAGTCGTTTATTCAACAACCAATAATAACCAAGGGAAAAAACACTCTGGGATGATCGGATTTACAAATAAAATCCAAGAGACCAAATATTTTATAGACAATACCATGCTAGAAAATTTTATTACAACTCCCCTACGAGGTATGAACATGTGATATAGTACAACAAGAACTTCCCAAAAGCAATTTTGAAGGTCTTCTAAAGTCTGAACAAATCATATTTGTCTGGTTCACGAGTCACACTTGATAAAAAACCACTAAGTACAACTTAGGTGGATAGGAATGATATACCAATCGGCAAGATGAGGCAGACTGACTACATCATCATACTGATCATTAGGGCTTATCAAATGATAACTCCTTGCATAAGCCCCAAGTAGCTCCAAATCATAAGGAACCACTATATGTGAAGAAGATGATTGAGAGTGATATTCCATTGACTGCATCACATCTAACTTTTCACAACATTTGTTCTCAATGTATTCATTATTGTTGACTTTGTGTGGCTCTACATGATACTCTGAATGATCATGCCAAATTTCTGAATGCTCCTCTTCCATAGTAAGATTTTCCCAGGTATCCAGATCCACGCTCCCCTCTATGGATGTGTTGTAGATTGGACTTCCACAATTTTTTGAATAGACACTCCCCTTGCTGGACATATCATGGATGGGATTCTCAATAACATTTTCACAAGTTGGATTATCTATGAAATTCCAATAGTCAACACTCCCATCTATGTTGGATATGAGAGAGTCTTCCTTGTTGGTATCACATCTTGAGATATAACTACCCTCCTCTTGTTCATAATAATCATCCTTCAAAGTTTTGGTTTCAAAGATATTACAAGAAGTTAAACTTTCCAAAACATCATCCCTAAGCGATGAACATAGAGGAGTGTCATCATACACAGCATAAATTTCTTCATAAGTGTCAATATTTGTAATGGTTTCCTCATGAGGGATTTCGAGAAAAATATTAGAATTGCAAAAAACTTGAGGATACCTCAAATCTTCAATGTTTTCAGCTATGGTGACATGAGGAGAGTCTTCAACAATGTGTTCAATCATGGGCTCCTCATGAAGCTCTTCAATAGGATCATCCCAAGTGTGCTCATCTATAATGGAAGTCATGGGCTCCTTTAGCTCATTTAGGTAGGTGAGGGTCCTTTCTACAACCGTTACCATATCTCCCTCACCATCATGCTACCTCTCAAAAAACATAGCACATAAGTCTACATGGGAGGTAATGCATTTATCAGGAAGACCACAAAACCATGTCTAAGCCTTCTTTTCCAAATAATTAGCAAAAATTTGCATCACATTATCCCTATGAAGTATGTTGAGTTTATTCACAAATGAAAAAAAAAACATGATGTGAGAGACAATTGAATCATCAATTCCATAAAAATTTGGAGACTGAGAATATCTTTCATCCTGGAGATATTGCTCATAGTTAGGAAAACCCGGGATGCCCGAGAAATCGATGGGAGGATATGCATTGGAAATTAGAGAACCATAATCTTCATCATCCATATTGGCTTATTAGTAGCATATATCAACCATGTATTTTGTACTGAATTGAAGCTGTCAAATAATGAGCATTTAAAGTTTTACTATGTCGTATGAGCTCATCTACACACAATAAGTCTCAACAAAATTATCAGAAAGCAAGGTTTTATCCCTCCCATGGAGTCTCCATGTTAAAAACTAAGCATTTATAAATATTTCAAAAAAATTACTTTTTGTTTTTCTTTGTAAAAATAAAAAACTGAAAAAATTCAGTGGAGTCGCCAAATGAAAATTAAACATCTACTCTAAGCATTCATCAAACAAAGCAAAAAAAAAAAGGAAGAAACCAAAATTCGTACTCCAAGAATAAAATGATTTGTCCCCGGTAATGGAGCCAAAAAGTGTTACCACCTTTCACACACCTGGGGGGGATGTGGCAGAAATATTGAAGCCACTCAGTGTGTCCTTGGGGCCAAGTCTCGAGTCAATACTGTCACCTTGTTCTTGACTCCTCCGTTTAGGCTCAACTCCTAACGAAGCCAAGGGGGGTAGACCCTATTAAGTTACTAAGACTAATTACTTTAGTATGATGGTATTGAATTGAATAAGTTGCTTAGGAGTTTGAAATTAACAATTGAGAACCACATATGAGAAGACAAAAAATAAACACAAGTAAGCACAATGATGACACACAATATATATATTGAAAGAAGTAAACAAAAAACCAGTGCATTAAAATAGAGTCGCAAAATGATTAAATGTGCTTGCATGTTCTTGGAGTGAATGTTTTGAAATTGTCTCTTGGTATGTTTTAAGTTAATATGAAAAAATGAGTGGATTAAATTAGGCGAAGGGGGACTCCAGATATACCCAAGGGGTACTTGGAGTATGTCCAAAAATAAAACCTTCACGGCTACCCACAATGAATGTGTGGGTTGAATGGAGTCTCTGAGACTATGTTCATAATACACCCGCTAGGGTGTAACAGAGATTGGCGCCTCGAGGTCACTGTCCAGGAGTTCCCACTTCCTTTGAATATTTTTCCACTGCTTATGGTTTGTTAGAGGTGTTGGATTTTTTCCTGATGGTGGTTAATTGGGGGAATTCAAACCTAATTAATCTAGTCACTCATGTTTCTTTTGATGCAACTTGACTGATCAGACGAAACGCAGCCAAAACACAAAGCATACACACCGGAGTCTTTGTAAGATTTAGTAAATTTTAATCGATGTGTCTTTATTAGAAAGAAAACCCTCTAGGAACCTCTTTCGGTCCAAGTGGACCTCAATCGGGGAATCAAGGAGGGGTTTGATTTTAATTGAATGATTGCAAGAATTAATAGTAAAAAATGAAGCTGCAAAAATAAAACAAACCATAGGTTCTCTAATTAAATCTACCACGATCCTCTTTCACCTTTCGATTGAATTGGGATTCATTTGGTAAGTATTCAAGTTAAGAAGTTATAATATGGAATATATGATGAAATTAATCAAAGTACACTATTTTGAATAAATGAAACTAATCTAGAGAAAAAAATAGGAAAAATGCAAAAAAGGAAAAAAGGACGCGAATAGCCCTATGGGGGATGGGGAATGGGCTTGAAAGAGCCTATTCGAAATTATTTTTTATTACCAGTGGTTACAATATTATAAAACTGATATAATTCCTCTTAGTTCTTATACTAATCTGAACTAGATCTAGGTGTAGGACCATTTGAACTAATCTGATGTTGTAGGAGCCTGTTTTGAGTGCGGTTTGACCATGTCTTTAACCCATTCATTCCTCTTATAGGTATTATGTCTAAAATAGGATATAGGTTAGTTTTTCACATCCTCTTTAATTTTTCATGACCTTATGACCGTTTCATCTTAACCTTAGGTACGAACACATTCCATCTTGTCACAAAACCTTATTGTTTCTTTTAGAAGTGACATTATGCGAATGGTAGAGCTTTCCCATACATGGGTACCCTAGTTAGATCCTGTTTTGAATTTGGTTCCCATGTCAACATTCCTCCTTTAGGGTGTGGGAGTCCTTTGTATAGTATCACCATGAGTTTGAGCAAGAGCTTCATTCTCCTCTTGAACTTTATGCTAGCCTTTCCCCCGAGACTCCCTTGTATATGTCAAGTTGTAATTGCATTATCATGAGTTTTTCTTGCCTTATTAAGCCTTATTCCAGCTTCCCTGACTTTTATTATCAACCATATAGCATGCGCTTGTCTCATGTCTAGAAAGTAGAGCCTTTTTTATATATCTTTTGTAGCTTGATTCCACATTTTTTACTAGGAGGGGACCTTCCCCCGAGTGTCATTATCCTGCACATGTTTCCTTGCATTGAGCATAGGTATGTTCCACTGCTTGGAACTATTTTGTTTATCCCCGGACACACGTCTCCTCCTAGATTTGTAACTATAAAGAACTTTTATTCTTTTTCATGATTTTCGAAATATCTGAAAAAGTGAAGAAAAAAAAACCAAAAAGACAGACAGGAAAAGATGTTATCTTTGGCAGCAGTCGAATCATGTCTCCTTCGAACAGAGCACTGTATATCACATTCATTGGTGGGGTTAGTAGTTTGAATTTAGGATCTGTATTCGTTTTTCTGATTTTATCTCCACTGACTGGTTAAGCTTCCAGTCCCTATGGAGCCTCTGTTGATGCCTCTTGTGTCACAAAGGTGTCCCAGTTTGCATATCGAGTCTATGCTGCTTACCTTTAGTCACCATTTTCCTTTATACACTTGTTTGAAGGAAGTTGAAGCCTGAGTCGGCCATTCCTCAGTTGTCTTGACTTTGCATGTCAACCATTCCCAGTACTATTACTGGTTCATGCACATCTTTTTCAAGTTATTCCACATTATACAATGTTGTTGAGTACCTCATGTTGGTTTATGGGGGATTCCTTAACGCCCTCCTTCCAGCGGATTCCATCCCATCGACTTTAGATCATTTATTCTAAGATAGGAGTCTAGATTCATTTGAGTTCCTTGAGACTTAGAGTCATTAGTGGTAGGTTCTCTCGCCGTCAATAGTTTTGGGAATACATCAATGTCCCTTGATTGATGGATTCTTCCAAGTGTTCAGCCTCAACACATCTATTCACACTTGTTAGATTGCACTCTAGTACCTTGATTCCCATTTACATTATCGGTGGGTGGTCTCGCATCTGTTAAAGGTATACATTAATGACCGGTAATCAGATGATGAACTACTATGTTCAACCTCAACACCTTTATTCACATAGTAGGACATGTACTCATAGCGGTTTGTGTAGAATACTTTCTAGTTTGGTGGCATTCCACATATGCTACCTCCTTCATCGTGCTAGTGTTCATGAGATTTCAGCTCTCATGACTTGATTCCAGTGTACGTTAGATATCTTCAGCCATTATGGAGATCTTGATCCATTGTATATCTTCAGCTTCTACGGAGATCTTGATCCATTGTATATCTTCATCATGGAGATTTTGTCTATTATATATTGTATGTGGTGATGATCACACATGTCACATTTTGTATATCATGCCTATTCATGGCCATTGTACTCTTATGTATCTGGGACTGCTATATGTATTTGCAGTCATATGCAAAGATTGATTATTGTACTATACTGATGCATGAATGGTTCTTCCACCTCGTTCTTCATCACTCCACTTCTGGGATGGATTTTATAATGTATCTCGTCCATCATGTTACCCTTCTGAACTCACACAGTAGGGGGCATCTGTTACAGCTGATTCTACCACCCATGGTTAATCACATGTTTATGGACTTCCCTGTCCCTCTGCAGACTCTTTAGACCCAATGGACTAATATTGTACCTTTGATGTTTCCAAGTTCATCCCTAGAAACACATGTTTATTGATGTACATGACTTTTAAACCCATACTTGCATGTATACATGGCTTTTGACCTTAAACCCGCATACATCAAGATGTGTCCATAAATCCAAATATTTTTCAAGTTTTCCTTCATGTGTGTCTAAGCCACTTGAATCTTGGCCTTCCATATGCCTCGAGATTTATTGGATTTGACCCTCCATTACCCCTTTGGAGTACTATATAAGGAACCCCTTGGATACATTGAAGGGGAGGAATTGAAGAGCAAGGAAACTATAGTCCATTGTTGCTATAGCTAGATTATACTTGAATCTGCATCCCTTTGTCCCCTTGGAGCACTTTTTGTTATTCCCAAGATTTCCTTTTATTGCAATCCTTCTATTGAGATATGAAGTATTGAGGTGGTGGAGGCCTAAGTGGAGGACTCAGTTTCTCTGGTTTGCAGACGTGCTGACAGAAGTTGTCACTTGTGTAATCTTTGATTTGATTAATAGAACACTAGTACAAAACCGTGGATTTTTCCATGAAGTTTTTCCACATTTCTTACTTTTTGGTGTAAAATACGATGTAACAGGAACGAGGCGTCGCTGTATCCACACCTGGACTCTTAGATGTCTCTGTATCCATGCCTAAACTCTTGGACGTCGTTGTATCCACGCCTGACCGTCTCTATAGCGACGGCACCGGGGATCTTCAAGTCATGCAAAGTTTAATTTGCTTCATTTCCATCCTTTGTAAATAATAGGCCCAACTTGTCACATGGTAATCTATGACTAGTCCAATTGTCCAATTTTACGTTACTAATAGTGTTTTCCATCAAGATACCATGTATATCCACTAAATATGTTATTGTGGTCTCGTTATAATACATTTGATACAAGGTCTCTAGTCTAAATTCCTTTATCAATACAATTATGGTGGCATATTTATACAATTTTAGAAAGTGTTGCTTATCATTTTGTAAAGTATCAAATTCCCTTCATTGTTCACTAAGTCAAGATTGATGATGATTATGATGATGACGATATGTTCCCTATCACCTTATTTGTCTAATATGGGGCTTAGTATCATATATTTGGTTCATATTAGGGTCATATGTGTACCCTAATACTAAATGTGTAGTAACTAATTTGGGATTGAGAGCATAACTTAGCTTAAATACAATGTAATATTGATCCCTAAGGATATATCACCTCAGATAGTACTTTTATTGCAATAGTTTACTAACATGAATTGATCTAGCATCCTCCTTTAAAATCGTCATCGCATATCCCACCACATTAAATATATAATATAAAGAATAAGTATGAAACAAATCAGGTCTTAAGTTGCGATTTAATAAAAAATAAATACTCTTTCGAGTTCACAAACGACACAAACTACCCTTATCACAAACCCCCAATATCATTGAATCGGTCCATGGTGATCACGGGAATCCAATCCGAAATTAATGGTTTCCCGCCATAGTTACCCACTAAGCATTTTTTTATTTTGTATCTGAAAACTAATACAAACAATGAGAAATGGACCCACGAAGAGAAGTGGTATTTCTCCCCAGAACAAAGTTCCTTAATAATACATTGCGGATAGCAACGAAGGATAAGGATGGATATGGAAGCTTTGGGCAGGAAGTTGGGTCTTGCAGAGAACAAAACATCCATTAGAAAAGAAGAGGAGCTGAGGTGCCTTAGCAATGTGCATTTTGATTCATTGACATTTGATGTGGTATGTCAATCCAAAGAATCCTCTCATGCTTATAGCAGTACTTTAACTTTTGCACTGTATTTTGTATATAGTAGACAAAAGGGACCTTGATTCCTTGTTTTTGTTCACAGGGTGAGGTCTGCAAATCTGTGCTCTGCTTTGAGCTAGCCACTACCAAGTGAATCTCTAAATATTTCCTTATAAGAGCTTTTTTCTCTTATGATAAATGCCAAACTAGGTTTTATACCCAACTAGCTTTTATATTTTGTTCAGATTTTTCAATACATATCAATAGATCTATACGGAGTTCATTGCCTGGAATTGCTTGTGGGTTTATTATTTCTTAATGCACTGAGAGAAGCGAGGTGTTGGGGTTGGGTTGGGCGTGATCTTTCCTTCACACTATGCTCTTTGTATAATGTTTGAAGCTGAGAGAGTATATCTAGAATGATATTTTCCAGTTGTGATAACTCCCCTGTATGGCCAAAATGAACATTATGGCGCAGAATTATGCTAAAACTTATGAAGTATTCAATTTCAAACAACTTGTCTCTGCCCAATTTGAGGAGGGAGTCTACAGGAGGTTCGCCCTTTATGTAGATAGATTACCTTTGAAGGAGATTTAAATAAAACCAGCACTGGAGGTGACCGTTTGGCAGTTCTATTTGTTGTGATTTGGTTAGCATGCATCCTACAGGAAATCAGAGGCTTGGAGGGTTATAAAAATGAACCAATGAATAGCGGGCCTTACCCTCAGCAAAGAGACAAATTTGACATTAACTGTGTGCTTGACATCCTACTGACTAAATACATTTCAATGCATATATAGTCATGAGTTTTATTGTGAATGACAAGATAGGATCCAATGATGAAAGATCTAAAAAGATTGCATCCTTTGGAAAACTATACTAATGACAGCATATAAGGAAAGACCCATCCTGAAAATCCACATCAGCAGTGCAATAAATCTTAAGCTAGGTCAACTTATTGGCAGTTAGGAAAGCTGTTGAAAGTAGTTTTTACGACAAGAAAATAGCAAGGGAAACTAACTAAAACTACAAATCATAAATGAATATTAGACACGATCCTGTTTTGATCTAAGTCGACCTGTAAGCAAACCTTTGAGGGTTTTGTGCATGCCTTTTCCTCTCTTAATCTCAAGCAGAGGAATCAATTTAGGAAGAAAAAATAGTGTTTCTTCTGTAGAGAAAAACACTAAAGAAAGTATCCCACACAGAAGAAAAGGATCATACTTAGTATGCATACATTGTCTTAGCTTTATGAGGTTTCTTTCCTCTTTTTTCAAATAGTCAAAGGAAGCTAGGTGGACCTGCATGTAGGGTTACTAGAGATCTGTATATTCAGATTTGAAGAGCTGAGAAAGGGTTAGACAGTTGATTTTGGAGCATTGATTGTAGCTGCAGAACAACTCCTCATTCTCTCATCCACCACACCTCAACCACTGCCACCATTTCCAGTAAGGAGACCTTTGACAACCTATCACCTGTCATCCACTATGATGCAGAAAATCTCTTTGGTAATAAGTGACTAAACCAATTATACTTATTCTAGTTCTCTGAGTTTTTGTTGTTAATGATTAAGTTGTTGGTATTGATCGGTAGTTATATGCTCTTTCTTTGATTCTTCTTTCACTCAAGACACAGCTCTTTTCAGCTCATGTCCATTTAATTCCATGCTATGGCCACTTTTAAAACATGATCTCAACCATTGAAACTTAGTGCTTGAAATTGACCCTCACTCTTAACTGTTCTAGGACAGTCAACGAGGGGTTTATGGTCACAATTTCACCATATGTTTATGGTGACCTTTTCTCAGTGAGAGCTAGAGCCAAATATGGTAGGCTAGAGCCAGATATGGATATGATCCAGTATATGGACAGTCTACAAGAGTGATCATTGATGTTTTGCTACTATATGAAAGAGCCAGCATGGTCGGTATAATTAAGTCCTTAAATTCTGGAAAAGACAATAAAAGTTCCATAACCTTATCCAAACTTGCACCATCATGTGGGGCTTGCATCCCAAATGTTTCTAACATGAAGGGAACTAAAGGTCCCCAAACAACGTACTCTTTGATGCCTATATCACCATCCAACAGAGAGAAAAATTGTTTGCAAATTTCTTTGCCAATAGGATTAAGTAATTCTACACGTGGAGTAACTCTCTTCAATCTTCTCAACTTCTCTAATACAAAGTCAAATGCTTTTAAGTGCCAGAAATTAAGATAAAATACTCACATAAAATATGCCAAGTGGTGAGGCTTAATGTCATATGGCAAGTGAGTTGAGATTCTGTTACTTTTATCTATAGGTATGAAGCATATGATGCAATTTCTTACTTTCCATTGAGAGTTGGGAAACGTGTTCGAATTACAGCAACAAATGTAGTAAATTTGAATATCACATCAGTAAATGTAGAAACACTTGTAGGATCAATACTTGCTTGGAGAAAACAAGTAGATCATGAACAGCAGGCCCGTATGGCAATGCAGCTTGAAAAGGTTTCTATTTGAGATAATATACTTTCTTCCTAGTTAATGTCTAAGTGTTTTCTTGAAGTTGCTTCATATGATTTTCATATAGTTGCACTAATTTATACTATTGATTTTTTACTCCTCCCAACGAAAAACAGGATATTAATGAATATGGTAGACATGTATTGAATCGAAATGCATCTGCTCTAGAAGTTGATGATTCTGAGAAATTAGTCATAGAAAATAGACTTGGATGTGATTTGTATATCCGATAGTACAGAGACAATTTTGAAGATATTAAGCTATTGAAGCCTAACAGTAATGTTCATGTGCACCTTCCACCTCCAATATTTCCTGACAGATTGAACACTGTCACAGAGACAAAGGCTTCTCGATACTGTGTTGCTGTTCATATTTTAGATGCAAGGGTATAAGAGATTCATTCTGTTCTTATCCTTTGTTTTCCTATGGTGACTAATTGTTAATATTTGTTTTTGATGGTATTGTACAAATCTGGGTTTTCTTCTTGCTTTGTTTCACAGGAGTTAATGTTGACTGAAGATGGCAATGGCCAATTTTTTTTTTGTGCTCTCCATTTAGTAACCACAACACAAGCATCAGAGGATCAAAAGCATTTTCCTCAGAGTGCAAGGTCTAGATGTCTTAGGCCATTGATGATAGAAACAAACAATCATGTAGTTGGTGCAATAAACTGGAATTAAGTGTTTATATTTGAAGTTCCTCATCAAGTACTTTTTGCTACAATAAATTTCTCTGCATGCAACTTAATCATGCCAAATAGTATATCAGGGCAGTTTTTTGTACTCTATTTTTGATTAGTTCAGTATTCCTGCCCTATACATTCTCTTGTCACACTTGTCATTCTCTCTTATTTTGTTTTTGGAAGCATATCTCTCTATTTTGCTTCAGATTATGAAATGGTTTTAGTATAGAATAAGGACAGAAAAACAAATTTCCTTAACATTTTGGATTGTATGTGCTTTCTACATAGGTCTTAACAAGCTTGGAGGTTGTGGTAACAAATCTTTCAGCAAAAGCAGGAAAAGGTAAGCATTAACTATTTTTTGTCATTGAAAATTTAGTTTTACTCTCCATTTGTCTTAATATGTCATTGCAACATGTTTGAATGTGTTAAAACACATCCTTCTATCTATTATGTTTGTTACTGAACTTTTCTAGGCTCATTGCCCTACTCTTTTGGTTACCTGCCCACATTAATTAAATTATCATATATGAAACTTATTGCGTTTTCTATAACTCGAGGAGTGATTTGTATGTCATATGTTTGATCATTTCCAACACCAACTGATGTAGAAAAAAGTACAGAATATTTAGGTTTGCATTGCATCCATCTGCTCGTATTGTCATTCGTCAACTATTAGCTGACTCAGAGACAATTTTAATGACAACATCTGTATTATGCCATGGTTGCATTCATGAGACTGTTGATGTACAAATATTTGGCAACATGATATATGCCATCATGTGGGAAGTGCATATTATCACTCGGCATTTGTTGCAATCACTTGGAGGTTATTAAGTACAGTATATTCTTAACATTAGCAGTCAAAGTCAGTATTTATTCAGTTTTCCATGTTTGAAAGACAGATGAAAGTTTGCAAATTGATAATTAAGCAATATTTGGAAGGGGATATTGAGAAGACTTGTGCTGCACCATGTCACATCTTTGTGCTCATACAATGGATCATGGGAAACATATGACAGTATAAATTTGGAACACTTACATAGACTCAAGTATTTATCTAGTTATATTGTGGTGATAAACTGATCCTTCTAAGTCAATCTGTCTGTGTTATCTAGGATTGATAAACAGTTAGAAGGATTCTCACATTCTCTCCATCTCAGTGAGTGCTAGAACTGAGCTCTGTTCTTATTGAGAAGATTCCATTATTTCCCTATAGTTAAAGGAAGACTGCACATGTTTCTGTGTTATCTAGGGTTGATAAACACTAAGAAGGTTTCATAGCCTCTCCATGTCACTGGGTTCTAGAACCGAGCTGTGCAGAGCTCTCCTGCTCTGTTTTTATGTAGTAGAGTACATAATTTCCCATATTGTTGAAGTGAGAATGAAATGTGATGGCCTGCACCACATTTTTAGAAGCGTAGCCCCTTTCAAATCACTATGAAGCTCATGAGAGTGTGTTCTTATGTATGCAATATTTTTTTCTTCATTAAGTTAGCAACAGGAGAAAGATTGTTTTGATCTTCTAACATGGGGTTAATGATTTATTTGTAATAAACCATCTTATTCTTATTCTTAGTTTCACTATAAATTTCATTAGATTAGAGTTTAAACTTTTTATAAGCCCAATATATGAATTAATCTCGGTTAAATAATGTATTCCCATTGGTATTCTATTTTTTCTGTAACACAAAAACTATGTGTTTAGTGTGCACTTGGCTCTGCTATAATTCTTTTTCAGTGTAGCCATTTAGGCACTCGTTAACTGTAAACTTAACCTTCATGCTAATTGTGAGTTCTATTCTCAAAAATGAATTTCACTGGCATTGTTCATTTGATTGAGAAAATCATGTTCTTGTTTGTTTACATCCTGGGCCAAGAGACTTCCTTATTCAGTGTTTCATTAAGCGGGACAGAGCTACATCTACCTATTATTTGTATTTGGGTTTGACTGCAAGTAATTTCTTGACATTCTGCTTTCAATTTGGGTTTGACTGCATGTAAGTTCTTGACATTCTGCTTTCAATTCATACGTTGTGCCGGTTTTTCCTGTCTTTCTAGTTTCAGTAGAGAGTCTTATCGGATATGCAACATCCTATTCTGATGTTTGTGTTTTTACTAATTGGAGGCTTTTGACAGAGCTATAAACAATATAAGAAATGTTATAGTTTTCTTAAACCCAATTGTGTTGTCTATGCCATCAAAAACTGGGCTGTCTTTTGTGAGAGAGTTGAAAATTGAAAGGCCTATTTGAGATTCTTGGTTAGCCACAAAATTAAAAAGTAGAGGCTATTTCAGACACTTTATGGGATCAATTTTGAGTGATAAAGTAAGGAAGTGAGCATTAGAGAAACATATTTTTCCATCAAATCTCTTATTCTGTATCAACTGTATTTGAATTCATCTATGCAATTTTTGTTGAAAATTTTAAGTGAAATGGGTGCCTAGAGCAGTACCTTTTTATTTGCATTAAATAGATTTTTGGGGAAGCAATATGGAGATTGCATTTTTGCAAGGAGCCAGTAGCTGTTGAGAATATTATGATATTTACTTATTCCCTGGTCCAACCTAGACCTAGTTTTTGCATAAAAGTGAATGAAGTAATTCCTGGATTTATCAAATTTTAGCTCATAAATGTGTGCTGCTTTTTATATTTAATTATGTATTTTAACATATGTATCATATTGGATCCAGTAGAATATTTCTATCTGCCATTGTATTTTATTTGCATTTGACACCCAATGGAGATGCTCACTGATAAATAGAAGTAGCAAAAACATGTGTTATCTGTGGATATTTGTCCATGGGAGAGTAGAATGATGGTTAGGGCACACAATTGATGTCCATACTTTGGAACCTCTGTGGAGAATGTTGTCAGAGATAAGTTTTTATAGTTCTGGAGACATGAAGAGGAAGGGAAGATATCTGAAGGACTTTACTCAATTTGCACAACAAAAACATATCCCACAGCATGTGTGAAGCATTGACTGGCACGTGACCACCAATTTATATGGTTGAAAAAGATGAGTATTATTTATGTGTTACACTCCAATGTTTAGCAGACTTAAATATTTGAATAAGGGTCACTTTATATATTAGTGGCATGTGACCACTGACCAAACTAGCTTAACATTTAGATGTTGAGGTTATGGGTCGTTGTTTAAAGTTTAAACCATGGTAACCGCCCAATGGTGCTATAAATTGTAATGAAGCATGAGATAAAGATGTGAGAGATGTATGCTGCGACATTTTAAACAAAGTTTCCACCATTGTCTTTATGAATATGCATAAGCCCTACTTTTGTACAACTGTTACTGTTAAAAATTGATCAATTTATGTTAGATTGACTCTAGCTTGTTATGGATATATTCAGTATGATAATTACTTGGTCTCTTAGGTTTGCTGCAGGTTACATTATTATGCAAGTGGTAAAATGTGAATATTTAAATTTATTACCTACCTTGGAACAAATGAATGATCAGGGAAGATATTTATCTCAAATATCTCCCACACCTTTATCTCTCTATTTGAGAACATCTCATCTTTGTGGATTTGAGTATCATTCAAATAATCATTTGGTGAAAACTGAAGGTCTTTAACTGCCTTGCTTTCTAGAAAGGCTTTTCAAGATGCTCCTTAATGGTATAAAATTAGATATCTGGTCATATATGATGTAACCTAACTATACAGTATATGATACCTAATTTGCTTGGGTTAAGGGTTGAAGTTGGAATACCAGACTTACATGTTTGACTTGCTCCCAAGCAAAATAAGCAAAACTGATTCAAGGTGAGTCAAATTTGTGTTGACTGTGTTAGACTTGGGTCAAACTCAGTCAACCCGAGTTCACTTGACAAATGCCTATATATTCCCAGAAGCTGTGGCAAATGAATCATTTTTATTTTTAGTATTTGTCAAGTGTTTTCTGAGCTGAGGAATGTAAGCCAAATATATCCAAAAGACTGGTGTTGTTCTTTCTCAACACTTTTGAGAAGTGTTAACCTTCCTCCCAAATATATTTATTTATTACACTATAAGTCTATCCTCCTCTCTATCTCCACATTATGGTGTTTATGAATGTGTGTGATTCACATCTATATGTTTAATGTGATGTCTATGGTGGGTTTGGTCGATGCTGATAGAGTAATATATACTGAAGAATGAACACAAACTTAGGAAATAAATTTTTGTTGAAATATAAATTGCATTATATGTCAAATAAAGTCAAGCATATAGTGCACACTGCATAAAGTCATGTTTATACGATAGATATTAGAGTTTGGTTTCAGGAATGATAAATTTCTAGAAGTACACTACTAAGAACACTTCTCATGGAGAGTTGCTTGTATTTCATAGCTTGAATAAAATTTCTGAAAACTTTGATTACAGATGACATTAAAAGGTTCGTCTTATATTCAAGGTTTTGTGGAAATTTGTTCTGGTCTACTTGGAATTATAGGGCAGCATGACATTGGATGTATTTTCAGTCGTATCTCCTGAAATTACATGCTTTTATATATTCTTCCAGGAAATTACCTTCTCTGTGTGAGGCCTGTAAATGATGAAACACCCGTTGCAGACGGTGAAAGACCCTCTTCCTTTGAGTGGTCAGACGATGTAAAAGGTGTTAAAGCTGTTCATATTTCAGGACTCTTTGACAAATTAAGTGATCACATAAAGAAGACATTTTATGGTCAAACTGCAGAGTGCTGCTTTAGCATGATTCATTGTGGCATAAATACCCCGGCTACAAAGATTAAAGATCTTTATTTCCTAGTTAGAACCACAAAAAGAAAATTATCTGTGGGAACACCCCATACTCCTGAGCATCGAAAGCCACAGTCCCAGAGAGTTGCTTGGCAAGAACAGCAGGATATCTGGATCATGCCAACCATTCAAGTGTCCAATCTTCTTTATTTGAAGATTGTAGTGACATCAAGTGATCGTTTAGGTAACATCATTTGTTGAGGCATTGACACATAATTCTCATTTTTTTTCTATTTTTTTGAGTTTCTTGTGTGTTGATCTTTTCTGCAGAGACAAACTCAGCAGAGATATCTGAACATAGTGGCAATCATGCAATTGTTTAGAGTGGACAGAAAACATACATGTATGCAGATCTTAGTAAACGTTTTTTGACAGTAACTCTCTATGATCTGAAAGAAACGAGTAGTCCAATAAATGCTGGTGATTGGGGAAAGTTTTCCCCCAAGACTAAAGGTGAACTGCATGATCTCGATATAGAGTTGGATTTCGGTAATGGAAAACGATATGCTATGTTGAGGTTATCCCGAGGAGATATGGGACTTTTAGAGGTAAGCGTATTCAATGTTGATTTGTTTTTTCATGAAAATATATTATTACTTATATATAGTGCAACAACGTGTGCATAGTGATCACTTTGAGCAATTATTAACAACTGTAAATATCACTCTTCTTGGTGCTGGTCCTGGTTTTGTGCAGGCTATCATTTATACACCATATGCACTTCAAAATGGCACTGACATGTCACTTATTTGCTGTGCCTCTATGCAGAAATCGTTCTCTCTGTGGTAAGTCAGTTAAGGATATGTCTGAAAGCTAAATAAATTAATAGTAAAAATCTTAAAATTAAGATGACTGCATTGGAATCATAGCAAGGATCAAAGTAATGGCATCTAGTCAAATGCAAAAGGCTGCAAACATTCAATGTTAGTGATAGAGGGTAAACTATACAAACATAATGCATTAACCAAAATCGTTGGAAGAAAATTTTATCTGAACTAAGAAGGTATGGTATTAAAACTAGTAGGCTCATTTTACTGATAGAGCACAAACATCTATGCTTTTAGGTAAGTAGATACTAAGGAACAATAATGTAGAAAAAGTTGTTAGTTTATTTTAGAAAACTATATTTAGTAGTTCGAATTGATCTCTTTCAGAGAGAATTAGGGCTTTTGTTAAATATAATTTGTTACCTTCAAGAAATCCATATGAAAAGCAGGATTGATGATTCTTCTGTGCCGCACCCATTTCTCACCTTTCAAACCCACAAGGGCCTGTTCAACCAACTGCCTCTCAAGGGGATTAGAAGAAAAAATTTCATAGTGCCCGAACTTGCTGGACATTATCTCCTTGATAAGATCAGGATGGGGAACATTCAACCTGGGTGTTGAACCAAACCAGTAGATAAAATCCTTACCTATTTTTGGATATCACATACAACAACAAAGTATATATCACATACACTTGTCATTCTATCTTATTTTGTTTTTGGAAGTATATCTCTCTATTTTGCTTCAGATTATGAAATGGTTTTAGTATAGAATAAGGACAGAAAAAAAAATTTCCTTAACATTTTGGATTGTATGTGCTTTCTACATAGGTCTTAACAAGCTTGGAGGTTGTGGTAACAAATCTTTCAGCAAAAGCAGGAAAAGGTAAGCATTAACGGTTTTTTGTCACTGAAAATTTAGTTTTACTCTCCATTTGTCTTAATATGTCATTGCAACATGTTTGAATGTGTTAAAACACATCCTTCTATCTATTATGTTTGTTACTGAACTTTTCTAGGCTCATTTCCCTACTCTTTTGGTTACCTGCCCACATTAATAAAATTATCATATCTGAAACTTATTGTGTTTTATATAACTCTAGGAATGATTTGTATGTCATATGTTTGATCATTTCCAACACCAACTGATGTAGCAAAAAGTACAGAATATTTAGGTTTGCATTGCAGCCATCTACTCGTATTGTCATTCGTCAACTATTAGCTGACTTAGAGACAATTTTAATGACAACATCTGTATTATTCCATGGTTGCATTCATAAGACTGTTGATGTACAAATATTTGGCAGCATGATATATGCCATCATGTGGGCAGTGCATATTATCACTCAGCATTTGTTGCAATCACTTGGAGGTTATTAAGTATAGTATCTTCTTAACAGTAGCAATCAAAGTTAGTATTTATTCAGTTTTCCATGTTTGAAAGACAGATGAAAGTTTGCAAATTTATAATTAAGCAATATTTGGAAGGGGATATTGAGAATACTTGTGCTGCACCATGTCACATCTTTGTGCTCATACAATGGATCATGGGAAACATATGACAGTATAAATTTGGAACACTTACGTAGACTCAAGTATTTATCTAGTTATATTGTGGTGATAAATTGATCCTTCTAGTTTAGGTGGTTGAGTGCAATCTAAGCTGTCCAGATTCTAGGGTTATTTCTGTCAGTTTTACCATCTGTCTTTGGGATCAATAAATGTGTTATTCTCAAATATGACTAATTATAAACCATGCCATATTAAGAGTTTGAGTGCATTCTCTGTCATAGATATAATATTGTTTGGGTAAATGCAGGGGAAGCTGTGGGAATGGTTTCTTTTCCTATGAAAAATGATACAAATTATTGGGCATCACAAACATCGCTTTCAAGATTCATGCAAAAATCTTCTGCTAGAAGTGCCCATGCATTTGGATTACAGCCATTAAAGAAAAGGGTAAGATATAATAATCCTAATGTTTCAACTTGGGGTAATTTTTATGCAATTTCTTTGTTTGTCATTTGAAATTTTGGATGTACATTTTTTTTATGTTGCAATATGTCATTTCCAGTGTCCAAATGATGACGGGATTGAATGTTCAAATTGTGGATTAATATCTCTCACTACTTTCTACTTCATTGTTGAAGGAGATAAGAGCTTGAAACAGGACTCCGGGAATAGATTTAGCAATGGTGTGTAAATCCCTGCTAGATTTAGCAGGCATTTACACACCCAGTAAGAGCACATTTTTTAGAAAAATTTTTAGAGACAACAGGCTACACATTGACATCATTTAACCAATTGGATGATTATGGACAAGACAAGATATGGAAAACACAGAAGCAAGCACTGAGGTAGAAGAAGAGCCAGCTTGCTAACCTTGCTGAGGTGCAATCTATTGAAGTTTAAGTTCTGAATTACTTCATTTTTTTAAAATATGGACAATTCAAAATTTCATGTTCAAATGAATCCTTGTGTTATTTGGTATTGCTTCTCAGGATGTGCTTGCCACTGCTAACTTTGCCAAGTATAGCTATGGGACACGAGAATCTATAGCTTGCTGGAATCCCGATTGCATAGGTTTTAATCTTATAGAAGCTGTCCTATGCCATATTTGTAGAAATGGAAGACCAGGTGCTGTCTTGGTATTTATGATAGGATGGGATGATATCAATGCTTTGAAGGACCAGCTGCAGGCACATTCTCTTCTAGGTGATCCAAACAGGGTTCTACTACTTGCATGCCATGGATCAATGTGTTGTTTTATTATTTATTGCATCTGCCACAGGTTGTATGGTTGAGATATATCTTCTATGTTGTAAATGTTCTTCCCTTCTCATATGATAGCTGGTTTAATGGCTTAATGCAGAAATTAATTTTTGAAAAGCCCCCACCAGATGTTCGAAAGATAGTGCTTGCTACAAATATGGCAGAGACAAGTATAACCATCAATGATGTTGTATTTGTGGTGGACTATGGGAAGGTGAAAGAAACATCCTATGATGCACTGAACAACACTCCTTGTCTGCTTCCTACTTGGATATCAAAAGCTTCTGCTCGGTAAGTAAGATATTGTACTTTATAGAGTTCTTATCGGCATCCTTGTAAATTGTATTTGAAGCTTAATGATATGAACTTATTTGCACAGTTTCTATTTGTCAATCCAAGTATTCTCTCCCAGATAAAAGAGAAGGTGAACTGCATATGTCAAGAGCTATTGTCAATTGCGTAACTAGCAAATTAGGATGCAAAACATTTCAATTTGCCTGGAAAAGTACGACTTTTTTTAATGAACTGTTAGAGGAGTATGTGGTATGGAGGAAAAATAAGCTGTAGATAGGGTTTATCTATAATTTCATGAATGGGCTTCAAAAAGGCTCCTGCTCTCTAAATAACATAACAAATATTATCTTTATGACGAACTTGATTAATTGATTAAAAGAGAAAATTATGATGAAGTAAAAGGTAATAAGCACAGAAAAATATATATGGAAGATAAGATGGTAGGGGC
>LPNX010489562.1:4450-27449 GCA_001517045.1 Pseudotsuga menziesii | reverse complement strand
GTAAAGTCATTTTGCTTAAGTTTTATTTGGGGAACACTGAGGACTCATTGATGTTGAACCAATCCAACAAGTTCCGGGAATTTCTTGGAGGCAATGGTAGCTTTTTGCCTTTAATTTATTCTTTGGATGGATGCCATAATGAGTCAGTGAATACGAAGGTGCTACATCTGTTTGTTAATCTTTTAACAGGTGATCCGAGTTATATTAACTTGAAACACACCTTGCAAGAAAAGTTCTTATTGATGGATTCATCTTCTTTGGCTTCATGGCTGGAAAAAATGTTGCTAGGATTTACTGGCCAAGGGAGAAATGTAGGGTGAAAAGAAAAGAGACCATTCTTCTCCCAGCAGAAAAAGAAAAACAGAGTAATTCACAGCTGAAACGTTGTAGCAGACTCTAGACCATCAGTATGCAGTCACAGTATCCAAATGCACTATGAATCTGAGATAGAGAGCTCTGTAATCAATAATCTACTTTAATAAAGAAGAGTATCAGTTTCCCAATGAATATTTTATTTCCGAAGAGGGTTTTCTCCATGTAAATGCCAGTGTTACTGTGTGCATGCTGTCTTTTCTGTGTTCATTATCATTTCATTTATATTCAGCAGACTCTTGAATGCAAGCATTGCTACTTCTGTTCATTGTAATTCCAGAGTTCAGTGTATATGCCTGTCAGAAGCTCCGTTATTTGCTCACTATGTTCTGTGTTTATATTGTTAGAATTTGATAGCTCGGTGGCACTCCTGCATCAGGTGCCTAGGTGCAGGGGTCATTAACTTGGAGTCTCATTTATATTCTTAAAGTGACTTTAGTAATGTGTTTTTATTAAAGTACCTTTTTTTGATGTGACTTTATGATTTAAAAGTGAGTTGCACTTTATTATGTTTTTAAAGTGACTTTAAGTCATAAAGTGTACTTTTAAATATTTAGGGTAATATGACTTTTCAAAAAGGAAAAATTTGTTGTAAAGTTCACTTAGGAGATTTAAGTGAGTGAGAGATTAGATCCCAGCCATAGATCTCTTGGCCAAGATCTAATCTCGTCCATTGAAGGTGAAAAGTCACAAGAATAACCCTAATAGGGTAAATAAAAGTGCATGAGACTTCATTTGGGCATTTTATCCAAGAAGAGAGTTTTTGGTGAGAGGCACGATTCCCAGGAGGAGTCTAAGAGGGCTCGAGTTCCAAGGAGCAGCTTGGAGAGAAGAGAGAGAAGTGGAAGATGAAGACTGAGACAAGCTTCAGACTTGGATGAAGGGAACGATTTCTAGAGGAGTCTAGGGCATGAAAACCAAGGCAGCAAGCAACCATTAATGCTGGGCCTTATTGCTGAAATAAACATTTGAAGAGGGCGCTGTTACCAAGGCATATTCTGGGCACATTTCTCAAGGAAAGGTACAGCAATGAATGCTGATATTTATTGTTGAAAAGGGCATAGAGTTCAAGGCGGATTCTGGGCACATTTCTCAAGGAAAGGTACAGCAATGAATGCTGATATTTATTGCTGAAAAGGGCACAGAGTTTGAGGCACATTCTGGGCACATTTCTCAAGGAAAAGTACAGTCATAAATGCTGAAATTTATTACTGGAGTTTGCACAGAGTTTGAGGCTGGTACTGGGCGCATTTTCCAAGGATATGGACAATAATAAATGCTGATATTTATTACTGGGAATGTTTGCAGCATGCGTGAACAAAGCTTCATGGTTGTGGTCTAAGAATGAGATAAGTACTGTTGGTTTTTTTAAGCTGAGATTCGTACATTGTAAATTGTGCATTAGAAATTTCTGTGGTTGAAAGAGAAATTTCTGAGTTTTCCCTTCATAATAAAATATCTTCTCTCTCACTGGTTTTCCCCAAGGTGTGGGGTTTTTCCAGGGTCAAATTTGACCAAAATACTGTGTCTTAAATGTGTTTACAGTCTGCTGATTTTTAAGTTAATTTTCCGCTGCAAAGTTTACTTAGTTACAGTATATCAGCTTACAGAGACATGAAATTTACATGCATGTGATATGTGTTTGGTTTTATGAATGTTGAAGACTGATATCAGAGCTTTACTAAGTGTTTGGGCTGAGTTAAGCTTTGAATTTTAACATGGCATCAGAGCTAGGGCTTTGAGATTTCAGTAGACTGTTGGGCAGCAGAGAAGTGCTGATTTTTTTTTATGCTAGTGCATGTGAAGTAACAACTGTCTGTTAATTTGTTTTTTTGCTGAGAGTGAGCAGAGAAGTGCTGGTTCAGTACAGCTGATATTTTTGGTCAAAGAAGACTGAGTGTGCCTTGTTGGAAAAAGAGCAGAAGAGAATGATGTCTTGCATCCGGTTTGAAGATATGTTGGAAGGGATTTCCAACTACTTACAGTGGAAAGCATGGATGACGGCTGTTCTCAAGGAAAACAAGTTATGGGCCTTTGTTAGTACCACAGTGGCTCCTCCCGTAGCTGATCCTATAGCCCTTGACATACATGAGGTGAAGGAGGCCAGAACGCAGAGACTGCTTCTGGATGGTGTTCGAGATCACCTCATCCCACATTTGGCAGAGAAACTAACTGCTAAGGGGATGTGGGATACTTTAAAAATTTTGTATGAGAACAAGAATGAAAATCGTAAAAGGGCCCTAAAAGATAAGCTTCATGGCACTAAGATGGCGAGAGGTGAGAATGTAGCCTCTTACCTCACTAGACTCAGACAGATAAAAGATGAATTGAGTGCAGTTGGTGAGGTGATTCCTGATCCCGAGCTAGTGCGGATAGCCCTGAAGGGCTTCACTAAGGAGTGGGATATGTTCGTGAAGTGTGTAGCTGGCAGAGAGAACTTTCCCTCTTGGGAAAGACTATGGGATGATTTTACTCAGGAGGAGATCCGAGAAGGGAAGACTGAGCAAGTTGCTGATGAAGAGAATGTGGCCCTTTCAGCTAAGGGTAAGAAGAAAAAGGGTGGCTCAAGCAGTGGAGCCAAAGACTTGAGCAAAGTAAAATGCTTTGCTTTCCAGAGTTATGGTCACTATGCTGGGCAGTGTCCCAACAAGAAGAAGAACAAGAAGAAAGAAGAGCCTAAGAAAGCCTCTTCAGCTGAAGTGGGAGATTTTGCGAAGGAATTCGAGAGGGAATTCTCGCTCGTCTCAATTATTTTAGACAGTAGTGTAGCAGAGAGTTTGGATACTGGAGCATGGTACATAGATGGCGAAGCAGCACGCCATATGACGGGGATACGAGCAGTGTTCCGAGAGTTGACAAATATTGACAGAGTTATACTGACTGAGGATGGGTATGCCGGCACCCATGCATTAGAAGGAGTTGGAAAAGTCCTATTCCAACTCGAGTCTGGTGGTTATCTGGAGGTTGGTGATGTGTTGTTTGTTCCAGAGCTGAAGAGGAACTTGGTCTCAGTTTCAGCTTTGGAGGATGACGGATATGCGGTTCTTCATGTGAGAGGGCATGTTTATATATATCTGGTGAGTGGGGGCTTGGGTGCAGCGAGCCTGCTTGGCATCCGTGATGGCCGGATATACCGAGTTTTGGGGCATCCGGTGGATGGTGAGCCTAGTGAGAGATCAGACTCAGTGGCAGCAGCAGTGGCTGTTAGTGTGGAAGATTCATCCAACTCTGTGAGGAAACAGAGTTGGTATGATATGGTTCTTCAGGATGAGCAGGAGAGTGAGGAGAACTCTCAGTTCAGAGTTGTCAGACAGAGACCTTCAGCAGTTGATCCAGTGCAGATATCTGATAGGCATTCAGATTCAGAGGGAGCTTCAGTTATTGGAGGGAGAGATCCAGGTGGAACTGATGACAGTAGTACCTCCCTCGCTAAGAGGGAGTGTTAAAATTTGATAGCTCGGTGGCACTCCTACATCAGGTGCCTAGGTGTAGGGGTCCTTAACTTGGAGTCTCATTTATATTCTTAAAGTGACTTTAGTAATGTGTTTTTATTAAAGTACATTTTTTTGATGTGACTTTATGATTTAAAAGTGAGTGGCACTTTATTATGTTTTCAAAGTGACTTTAAGTCATAAAGTGTACTTTTAAATATTTAGGGTAATATGACTTTTCAAAAAGGAAAAATTTGTTGTAAAGTTCACTTAGGAGATTTAAGTGAGTGAGAGATTAGATCCTAGCCATAGATCTCTTGGCCAAGATCTAATCTCGTCCATTGAAGGTGAAAAGTCATGAGAATAACCCTAATAGGGTAAATAAAAGTGCATGAGACTTCATTTGGGCATTTTATCCAAGAAGAGAGTTTTTGGTGAGAGGCACGATTCCCAGGAGGAGTCTGAGAGGGCTCGAGTTCCAAGGAGCAGCTTGGAGAGAAGAGAGAGAAGTGGAAGATGAAGACTGAGACAAGCTTCAGACTTGGATGAAGGGCATGATTTCTAGAGGAGTCTAGGGCACGAAAACCAAGGCAGCAAGCAACCATTAATGCTGGGCTGTACTGCTGAAATAAACATTTGAAGAGGGCACTATTACCAAGGCATATTCTGGGCACATTTCTCAAGGAAAGGTACAGCAATGAATGCTGATATTTATTTCTGAAAAGGGCACAGAGTTCGAGGCAGATTTTGGGCACATTTCTCAAGGAAAGGTACAGCAATGAATGCTGATATTTATTGCTGAAAAGGGCACAGAGTTCGAGGTAGATTCTAGGCACATTTCTCAAGGAAAAGTACAGTCATAAATGCTGAAATTTATTACTGGAGTTTGCACAGAGTTTGAGGCTGGTACTGGGCGCATTTTCCAAGGATATGGACAATAATAAATGCTGATATTTATTACTGGGAATGTTTGCAGCATGCGTGAGCACAGCTTCATGGTTTTGGTCTGAGAATGAGATAAGTACTGTTGGTTTTTTTTAAGCTGAGATTCGTACATTGTAAATTGTGCATGAGAAATTTCTATGGTTGAAAGAGAAATTTCTGATTTTTCCCTTCATAATAAAATATCTTCTCTCTCACTGGTTTTCCCCAAGGTGTGGGGTTTTTCCAGGGTCAAATTTGACCAAAATACTGCGTCTTAAATGTGTTTACAGTCTGCTGATTTTTAAGTTAATTTTCTGCTGCAAAGTTTACTTAGTTACAGTATATCAGCTTACAGAGACATGAAATTTACATGCATGTGATATGTGTTTGGTTTTATGAATGTTGAAGACTGATATCAGAGCTTTACTAAGTGTTTGGGCTGAGTTAAGCTTTGAATTTTAACATATATTTTCCTATTAGACCTGCCAAATACATTGATGGCAGGCATTGAAGGCATCAAATTCTGCGGAGATTAAGTTAGTACAGCAATGCAGCCTTAAAAAAGCTTGGAGCTAATATGAAGTGTTTCATCACTGAAATTCAGTTTTTGCTGAATACATTGATAACAGGAATTTAAGGCATGAAATATTGCGGAGATTACATTAGTGCAGCAATGCAACATTAGAAAAACTTGTATCCAATATGAAGTGATCACCAAAATTCAGTCTCTGTAATTTCAGATCAAGTTGGTATCAAGGCCACGTTCAAAATTACTTGGAAATAAATCCTGTATAGTAAATCTAGGAGTGGGTATGAAAAGAGCATAGAACCACTTCAGAAAAAGTTGGAAGACACGAACAACAAAAAATGAAGGGTCTCCCCATGTAATGCAATGCCAAGAGGACCCAGAGGTTAGGTTTCCTTATTGGAGTGAAGTATTGTTGTGCTAAGACCCAAGAGAGACAATGGCCAAGAAAGAGGAACTGTTGCAGCCTCCAGGAATGAAGAAGAGAATCCTGACCAGGAGGACACCAAAGGTAAGAGGCATGAGACCTCCATTAATGGCATGGCTTCTTCTTAACCTTATATTGCACCATTCAAAGTAGAAGCCAAGATCAATATACCAACCTATGATGGACACGTTGGTGTTGAAAAGCTCAATGATTCGTTCAGGGAAATAGAGGTATATTTGATATTTCAGTATCCAAGGATACAAAGACAAGAAAAAAGCATACTTTCCTATATTGAAAAATACTACCCATGCATTAGTATGGTGGGAGAGCTACATGTAGCCCTTAAAACAACAAAAGAAAGCCCCATTGGCATATAAGTTCATTTCATTGATGAAATGGATTGTGATGTAGTCCCATTAGATGTCTGTGACATAACCTTTGACATCACTTATTTGTGGGATCACATGGCCATATAACCTCAAATTACAGCATAAATATAGATTGATTGAAGATGGAAATCCATTTCCAGTTAATGCTTGTATAGATGAGCCAAAAAAATTTGGTTTCATCCAATCAAGCCAAGATATCAATCAATGCAAGTAAGTAACTTGTAATCACGCTTACAAACTGTAGGTGCAGGATAATCAAGCTCCAGAGCCGAATCTTCAAATACTAGTTTGCCTCCAAAGAGAGGCTGAGCATGGAATGTGTCTTGCAACGGTGTTTTTTCTCCAGAGAGAATTGGAGCATGGAATGCAACTAACACCAAACTCAATTGAACTTTTGTGGAACCAAAAGCCTTCAAATTGAGGAGGTCTGATCTGTAACAGATCTAGCTAGAAGAAGCCAACAGTCAACATGGCCCTCTCCAAATGCATTGGCAGAATAAGCCCAGTCAACAAGGCATTTCAGCACCACATTTTCATAACTACCTGGCCAATGAATGGGCAGTTGGCCAACAACTTTCCTGGCCAAGGGAAAAAAGAGGCCATTCTTCTTCCAGCTAAAAAAGAAAAACAGAAAGGGAGTTCACAGCCAAATGTTGTAGGAGACTCAAAACCATCTATATGCAGACATGGTAACCAAATGCAATGAATCTGAGACAGAGAGCTCTGTAACCATTAATGGCCTTCAATAAAACCGAGTATTTGTTTGGAAGTGGAATTTGTACATCCCAAGAGGGTTTTCTCCACATAAATGATAAACCTTTGCGTTAATGTGTGCATTCTGTATTTTGTGAGTTCATTATCATTTCATTGATAGTAGAATCTTGAATGCAGGCATTGTTCCTTCTATCACCGTAATCTCAAATTTCAGTGTTACTGTATGCATGTTAGAAGCTCTGTTCTTAGTTTCTATTTCCCTGGTATACCTGCTGAATACTTTGTTGGTAGTCATTGAAGACACAAAATGTTGCACAGATTAAGCCTATTCAGTAATGCAGCGGTTAAAAACTTACAGTTTTTCATCACTAAAATGCAATCTCTTTAATTTCAGATCAAAAAGGTAAAAGGAAGCTACCATATTACAAGGATCGAATTAACAAGAAATCTAGAGAACGAGACTTCCTCTATGAAATTGCACATGCAAGCTAGGAGCAAGAACTTGAAAAGCCTAGGAAAATACTCAGCCTTGAAATAAAAATAAAATGGAACACATGTCAAGTAATATGTGATACCAGTGAAATCCAAGTAAACAAGCATATACCACTGGATGATTCAACAGGCAGGAAGGAGTATGTATGATGTGATCAGGATGAAAGTGACAGGCTAATGCTTCTTATAAAACAACAATGTCAATATAGAATGTGCATAACGTTTGCCTCATAGCTGATGTCACTCAGACAAATTCTGCCCTCTCCTGTGAAGCAGTGACAGCATCTATTCTTTGCCATGTCTTTTACAGCCAATGCTAGCTGTCCTAAGTTCCTACCCAACTAAACATCTCTTGTATTTTTTTGTAGCCCTTCCCAAACCTCTATGTTGCTCAAATGACCCTCATAACTGTGCAGTTGACCATGCAACCCCTCCACACAGTCAAGGTTGCTACCTTTCACCCACTCAACAATACTACCCCCACCATTGAACCATCCACATTCGTTATGCTACTGTTGATATTTTTAGTGTCATTTCCCTGTTGCATTTTTCCCTCAATGTCAACATCTTCATAATAACCCATATAAACAATCAATAACATACAGTTCCCCTAGCCTTTCAGCAAGCCAAAAAACAACACTGAGCCCCATCAAACATTGAGCATAGAATCCCAACATTAGAATTGCATACAATATCAATCAGAGGGATTTTAGCACACTGAGAAAATTCCTCAAATGGGTAACACGAGTTCTAAAAACTTTTGTGAACTTTAATGCTTAGTATTTTACATAATCGTAATATTCCCATTTTATTCCTCTCTTTGTATGAAGGCCATTAGGACCTTTATAATATGATTGAGCTTCTACTGCCAAAAAACCGATTTCATAGTCATTTAGGTGATTTTTGTCTAGTGTTCTAAAATATTGTTTTAGTTTAGACATCATTTACAGAGCAACCTTGGTAAATATGGAATAGCTATGCAAAAGACACATCTTGACTCTTCCAAGCTCCCTTCGAGTCATTTCAACTTTTTGTATTAAAAAAATCTAGTTGCATTAGCCTATAAACAAGACTCACAATATTCACCTAAACACATTGTAGATATACACCAGCATGCAGAAACTAGCATGGTCTAAATCATGACCAAAGAAATTACAGACAAAATCTCAACAGAACTAAGATTTTCAAAAAACGTTAACCAATAACATGATGATATTGATGATGTTTCAGAACCTCATGCAATATGAATCCATGCATATAGCAGTGCCTAGCACCCAACCTGATTTCAAGATGGACACGAAGATTAACATCCCAGATTTTGACAACACCATCAAAGCCAATGAATTAGACACATGGCTCTTAAGTTTAGAAGCATACTTCAAAACCCAAACCCCCAAACAGGTGCTCAAACAATCATGATTACAGGATTACAGATTGATGATTGAGCATTCACATGGTTGTAAGAATAACAACCACCCTCGTAAATAGTAGTATACACACTATACAAGGGTGAGACCAGTTTAAAGGAATCTTTCCCAACCATTTTTACCTTTCATGTATTGCAAAGATCTTATGAAGTGGTGCTTTCATCTTATCCAAACAAGTGCTCAAACAGTGCATTTGTGTATCAACTTGTTTCATATATTGTCAATCAAAATGGATATGAAAGAGAGTGATTGAATTTTTTGGATAAAATTTGTGGGCAATCTCTTCTCTCGCATCCAACAGGAAACAGAGTTGTTTCCCATTACCTCCTCACTCAAACAACTTTTCAAATGGCCCCAAAATTTAAAGCTAAACTTGAAAAGGCATTGGTACGAGCAATACCATAGCTACATGCTTGATAGATCCAACCACCCAATAACTCCTCTACTAAAGTAGTGACACACACCATATACCTCCAAAGAATGTCAACAAAGTGGTAGAAAAACTTCACACAAGTATAGCAGTTATCACAAGTTATGTTGCCAAGGGATGCAATCCCGAGTCTCCATGTCCTAGGATATAACTTTATGCAGGTATTGCACTTATCAAAAGTTGTGTTGCTAAGGGATGTGTTCCTGGGTATTCCTGTCTCAGGATGTGTCCCATATCCCAAGTGCTAGACAACATCCCCGAAAAAATTCTAGGAATGTGCCCTTGAAACAATCCAAAATTTTGATTTTTACATTTTAAACCCATGCCCAATATTCTCATTTTTAAGCTTGATCTGCACCCCAATATCATTTAAGGTCAGATTTGCATTTTCTATGGCATGTGATTTACCACATGAATCCTACCAATAAGTTATTCTAAGAGATCAACCAACATATTCCATGCCCATCTAGCTGGTATAGAGCTTTAATCTATGTATTTTGACTATGATCTCAACAAATAGTAACAGAACTTGTTGTGATTATTCCAAATTTGTCAGAGCAACTATAGCCTACATTCTATCCCTATAATTGCAAGCTTAACAAAGCAATTCAAACAGAAAATATTTGAAATTGCAATTCCTACAGAAATTTCAATTACTTGAGAACAATATTTTTCTAGCTAGAAGTAATTATCTATCCATGAATGACTGATCTATAATAAGCAAGCAGAATTATCTGGGGCTTCTTTTTTGTTGTTATTCATGAAACAATCCCCTCCAAAAGTGGGGAATATTAGAAAAGTGGTGTGAAGGCAGATATACTGTATGAACATAACAATTAGAGCTTGTAACTCAACCCCATGAATCATTTATTATATAGGCAACCCTCCATACATCCCACAAAATGCATTTTTAATCTTCTAATTTGGTTAATTTAACAGAAAAAACAAAAGGATTATGTAAACAGATGACCAGAGGAAGACGGAAATTGGTCTTTCATAACAGGCTGCCAAAAGGAATAGTTAGAACATGATGGAAGTTTAAAAACAAATAAAATACCTTGTGATGTCATAAACCAAAAGTGCTCCAGCTGCCCCTCTGTAGTATGATCTTGTAATCGATCGAAACGACTCTTGTCCTGCCTACAATAACAGGAAAGATATACTTGGCAAGTCAAATCCCCCATGTGCTAAACCATGCTCATGGCAGTAGGTTGTAATGCAAGCGATCTAACCAAATTATCAGTTTCTTCTTTCTATTATTTGAGCTGACACTAGATAATATTTTACAAAAGAGATAAATCAGTGAATTTTTTCAAGTTCACAAGTTCCAAACTTGAAAATTGAAAATGATGCTAATTTTATTTTGTGATTCAGGATTGTCAATGTCCACAAACGAAATTCCTATTGCATATAAATTCCAAAAAGAATGTAGCATGGAACAACAAACATTTTAAACAGATGTGCACTCAACCTTTTCCAAAACTGCACTTGTGGCCACCAATTCAATTCACGAAATACAGTACTCATTCCACACAAAATCTATGACAGAAGCAGCTACACACATTTTCTGGACAATACTCAGAAAATGATGGACATAAATGTTGGGAGATATCATAGACATTTGCAACACTTGGAAGCATAATGCATTCTATAGCGGCGGTGAGGGTGGGGTGGCCTGTCAGCTCATCATGTGTCTTTATTACAGTGCATTGCATCTAGAGAGTGAATTGGGTGCATTGAATATGGACACTCCAGGGTCTCATTTCATATGGCACCTCTAGGTTGTGAACCTCAAGGATGTATATCTCAAATTCACACAAATGGCCAACATATCAACATGGGTCCAATGCATATCATAGACAAGTTTAAATGGGCCTGTGCTCCTTACAATTTCAAGATGAATTCTGCCTGGGATCGCATATATGATGAAAGGAAGAAAAAGGAAAAAACAGAAACTAATCAGACAACGGATGGTAATTGGCCCGGGCTCCGGACACATCTAAAACAGGGTATCATTTCATATGCACCTCAAGGTTGTGAAACTCGAGGATGCATATCTCAAATTAACACAAATTGCCAAAATACCAAACAAATGACCAACATACCAACATGGGTTCAATGCATATCCATAGACAAGTTTAAATGGGCCTCTGCTCATTACAATTTCAAGATGAAATCTGCATGGGATCCCATATATACAAGATGAAAAGAAGAAAAGGACAAACAAAAGAAACTAATCAGAAAATGGATGGTAACTAGCCCAGCCTCCGAACCCATCTAAAACAGGGTCTCATTTCAAATGCAGCTCAAGGTTGTGAAACTCGAGGATGCATATCTCAAATTAACACAAATTGCCAAAATACCAAGATGGGTTCGATGCATATCATCCCCGGGTTTTAATGAGACACTGCTATTTACAATTTCAAGATGAATTCTGTAGGAATCCCATACATACAAGATGTAAGGAAGAAAATGACCAAAAAATAGAAACCAACGAGAAAATGGATAGTAACTGCCCCAGACCCCTCTAAACCAGGGTCTCATTTCATATGCACCTCAAGGTTGTGATGCTCGAGGATGCATACCTCAAATTAACACAAATTGCCAAAATACCAAGATGGGTTCGGTACATATCCTATCCAAGTGTAAATGGGTCTGTGCCAGTTACAATTTCAGGATGAATTCTGCGAGGGGTAGCATATACACGAGATGAAAAGTAAAAAGAAACCAATGAGAAATTGATAGGGTGTTACCATATCCCAGATATGAAGTTTAATGGGCTTGTTGCCAACGGTGATCATGCATGCCCCAAATTCCACCCCGATTGTCAAGTCATGCACTGGCTGGAACCTCTTGTCCGTGGGTAGCATATACTGCCTCTGCAGTGAGTTGAGCTGTGCAATCTGTGTTTCCATTAGGTAGGCCAAACAGACAGCCTTCTCATGGTATTATTCTAAAAGGTGAATCCTTGGCGTGTATGGAATTTGTAGGTTCCGCGCCCTATGTGACTTTTGGCTTTTCTTTGTTTGTTTGAATGAGGCCTTCACTCTCGTATCCTCTAATCAAGTGCAAAGGATATATGAAGGTATAGGGTCACTAGCTTGCTACTAAAGGGTTCATATACAGGAAAGTTCTCATGGTTAATTATATGTTGTTGCCACTAGGTTATTTAGCCCTTGCACCACCATGAGTTATATGCTAGCTTCTAAAAGCACATTATTGTTGTTGTTTAATACTTGACAACTTCCAAGGATTGAGAAGGGACACAACCCCTTGATTCTCTTACACATGTAGTGGGTTGTCTAGAAGAGTAATTGAGGTCAACGACTCAAAATCTAAAATATGTTCTTGCTCACTTTCAATATTAGTCAATGGATCATATCACGCATAAATAATCTAAAGACCATGTTTAAATTGAAGTATGCCATATTCAACCTTAAGGCTTAAGAAAATCACATTAATTTAAACATGCATAAATCAATTGTAGTATGTTCATTGAAAATCATAAAGTTCCATGGAAGCCTTAGTCTTTAGGGAAAAAATATGCCATATCTAATATGAGATGGTCCATTATACAATATACTAGCCCATCGTCACCCCAAAACTAAGAAGTTTTGTACATCCTAGTGTAAACAAAATGTCCCCTCAAAATTGATTATTTGTCCTACTTGCCCATAATTTTTATCTTTGCATGATAAGTGCAAGAGTGAGTGTGTGAGATAATGAACCTAGGTCTTAAAGGCATTGTCACTTAAGCGACGCTTATGAGAATAGCTGTCGCATAACCGACGCTTAACCTACGGTTATGAGAATAGGCGTCGCTTAACCGACGCTTGTGGTCACATTTACAAAAAAAAAATGTATCCTCGTGATTTTTGGTAAGTTTAAAAAGAGAAATCCACGCGCCATCGGATTTTGGATTGAAATGTAGTAGTGTAAGTTGTTGGTTGTCTCCAAGTAGATGTAAGGACTCAACAAATTAATCAAAAAATGGTGGCAAACTTTGCATCAACATAGTAACCATATCCTCATCATCCACCGGCTTCTTAATAGCAAAAATTTGATCATTAAGATCCTTCAAGTGCAATAAATATTTAGAGATTGATCCTCCTTCCTGCAACTTGGTGGAAAAGTTAAAACAAAAGATTTTTAAAATACAATGACCACCCAACTTCTGATGCTTGATACTTATTTTGGATATTTGTCCACAATACAGGTGCTACAATGGAATTGCTTACTTCTGGAATTAATGTTTCTGCCAATGACAGTTTGAGAAGCACAAGTGCCTCGTTATGTCTTTTATCATAGTTTTCGGGATAATTTGCTGGTCTGTATTCTTTACCTAAGATGGTTTGTTCAAGATCTCTAAATTCAATAATGGTCAGTATCTTATGACTCCACAAACTGTAATTCATTCCCATCAATTTTTCACACTTTGGAAAGAGTAAATGATGCTAACTAGCCATTACTAATACAAATCGAATAGTGAAGACTACAATTTAGCACAGGCTTACTACCACTAAGAGTACTCCATCCAATTAGTTTAGCAAACCTCCTTCGTGTTGACAATAGCTTTGAATTTCCACGCAGTGGTTGGTAAATACTTCCACTCTCAAATTTGCAGCAGGTCATCAATCCTTCACACAGTAGTTTCATGGTCAAGACCAAGGTGGTCGCTGATCCTCAATGAGCTTACTTTTATCATGCAGCTACACCACAAGATCACAACTGTTGGCCCAATGAAAACTCCTTGATTTAGCATCATATCAGGTCGCAGTAGCTCTGAATATCTACTTGCCTATATCGATGTTACAATAAGCAGATTTTCTAAAGTTCAAAGTCTACCATCAATAGTAGAAATTCCAGAAAATGCAAAACATGGTCAAGATTTATCATAAAAGAAAAGTTGATAGGGATAAATACAATGAATGAACTCAAAATGACACATTAAGAACCAAGGACACCCCTGCTGGTAAAAGGTAGTATTTACATTGACAAATTCCACTCACTATGTCCTTTCAATTTTCAAGTACATATAACACTAGAAGAGATCTCTAAGGATTTAGGTTTAAAAACTTCAAGATCTGGGAAATTATTTATTCCATCACTACCTCACTAGTGCAACCAAACAATCCCTTATGATTTGGATAGTGTCATCATTGCTAGTTTTGATATAATATATGAATAAAATTTTAATAGTTGTGGATACAAATTTTAGAATCCAAAATAAGTGGAAGCTATAAAATACAAAGAAATGTTTTTAAGGCCACCAAAGAAGATATCTAAATCATAGGATATGTGAATAACAAAAGTAGTTCCTTATTAAAAGGAAGTTTAGTCATTAGGTTGAGGAAAAAAAAGAAATTTACTTTGAAAAAATATAGAGATGTTGGTAGTAGCAATGATCCAAAGAGGATTCAGATAGATGCAATACATGCAGAGAAAATAGCAACATAGCGGTAGTAAAATCACACAACAGCAGTAGAAGCATTCACATAGATGCAATTCGTGAAAAAAAACATTGATTTCAAGCTGAAGTCTATCAAAATTGAAGCCTATAATCATTATGTTGTAACCCAAAAATAGAAGGAAGAATCTTGGACCACCCTAAATGTCCAAACCAGTAATGTCAATGACCTTTTTGTTGGGATACCTACCACTTATAGAATGCAGAAGAAGATAGAAGACGTCATTTACCCACCTGCATCCCACCCAACACTAGAGATAGAAGAAAATGAGGAAGATGAAAATGAATCCTCTTAGGAAGGATATTCATAGTCTAATGGTGCCACTATGGCATCAAAATACAAAGGATTCTTTATTGAAGCTAGCTTTTCTTGTATTATTAGAACATTTACTACAAAGTTTGTTTTTTACTAGGGTAGTATGTCAGAATCTATACTAGCAATCCCATTTTGAAAAAGATAGATGTATGTTGGATTTTGAACTACTATTGCCAAAGGACAGTTTTGAATTTCCATGTTACACTAGAAATTTTGGTAAATGGGACATTCTAGTGTGTTTCAAATCAATTCAATTACATGTTTCTGTATGAATCAATGAATATTTTGATTATGGACTCTTCGCTTGAACGTCATTTTTCTCTGGAAGATACCCCTCCAGTTTCTGTGGACCCTGATCCTGGTGACACACAAGAGGAGGACTATCTCTCTCCCACTGAATCACAGGACTTGGGGTATTTCCTTCGTTCTTGCAAGAAAGCTTGTTCAGCTGGGTTGGGGAAAGCCTCTTCACCTGCTCGTAAGGGGCGTGGTAGAAAGTCAAAAATGTTTAAGGCTCAATCCAGGGCAAAGGTGGATCTTTTGGAAGGTAAACAACTTTCGATTGAAAAGGCACTTAGAGCGGTGAATGCTAAGGAGAAAGGGAAAACATGAAGATTATGTCTTTCAATTGTCGAGGTCTGGCTGGGCCTAATAAGAAATCAGCCTTCAGATGGGTGCTTACTCTTGAATACCCGGATGTGATCTTGCTACAAGAGACTTTAGGCATAGGTGATGTTATAAAAGAACGTTTGGAGAGCTGGTTTCCTGGTTGGTCCTTTATCACTTTGGATGTTAAGGGGCGCTCTGGGGGGTTGGTAGTGGGCTGGAGGATTTGTAAATTGAAGCTTGTTGGCTTGTGGGGGATGGAATATGTTCTCTGTGTTGAAGTTTTGTCGGTTGATCTGGGGATCACCTTTAAAGTGATAAATATCTATGGGCCTTATCTAAACCGAGTACCTTTTTGGGACTCTCTGTTTGGTAATCCCCTCTTGTGTGGTGAAACTTTGGTCTTAGGGGGGGATTTAAATTTCTCTCTGGGACAGAAAAAGGTATGGGGTCCTCATGCCCATGTGGACTCACTGGCGGGTTACTTTGTTCAGAAGCTAGTGGCGAAGGGTTGGCTGGATATAGAACCATTTAAGCTGAAACCGACATGGAGGAATAATCGCAGTGGGGATGCAAGGGTGGCTAAAAGGATTGACCGTTTTTTGGTGGCTGAACAATTGGTGGACAGATTCTTTCAAGTTCGGCAATGGGTAGGCAGTGGTGGTCTCTTGAACCATTTTCCTATCTTCTTTGAGATACAAAAAGGGCCGACAAATCCTCCGAGCCCTTTGAAATTCAATAAAGTTTGGTTACAGGATGAGACTTTTAAAAATCTCTTCCTTACTAATTGGACTCTTTTTTATGGGGATTTTGACAGATCAGCTGCTTACCAGTTTGTAGATAATATAAAGAAGCTGAAAAGGGTGATTAAAGAATGGTTAATCGCCAAGAGATGTAGGGAAGATGCAGAGCTGAAATAGGTGGAGGAAGAACTTCTGCGGATCTATGAAGGTGATGGGGGGGGTCTGTTATCTCAAGATTCTAAAGAGGTTTTAACCAGATTAGAAGGCAGGTGGAACACCCTATTATGTGAGAAGGAGGAGTCCTAGAGACTGAAGAGCAGAGCGATATGGTTGGAATGTGGGGATAATAATACAAAATTTTTCCACGCTTATGCCAGAGGGAGGAAAGATGTCAATACTATTTGGAGCCTGAGGGATGAAGATGGAAACACACATTTCAATTTTGCTGATAAGGCTAGATGTGGGGTTGTTCACTTCCAGAATTTGTTTCGGGCCCCAAATCAGGCTACTATAGCTAAGGTGATCAGAGTGGCACAGATGTTTCCTAGTTTTGTAGATGATGAAGGTAATAGGGAGCTGATGAAGGAAATTTCGGAGGCGAAGCTCAAGGAGGTCCTCGGAAGTTTCCAGAAAGACAAGAGCCCAGGTCCTGATGGGTGTACAATAGAATTCTTCCTGGACCTTTTTGAGTTTTTGGGGAACGACCTCTTGGCAGTTGCTGAAGACTCTAGAGCCTCAGGGAGAATTCCGGCGAGTTTCAACTCTACCTTCATTGCCCTCATTCCTAAGTCTGATAATGCATTGAACCTTAATGATTTTAGGCCCATCTCACTTTGCAATTGTATGTATAAGATTATCTCAAAAGTAATTGCCAGAATATTGAAAAGTATCCTTTCAAAAAATATCTCTGCTGAACAGTTTGGGTTTTTGGAGGGACGACAGATACATGAGGCCATAGGGGTGGCTCTAGAAGGGTTGCACAGTTTAAAGACCAAGAATTTGAAGGGACCCATACTAAAAATTGATCTTTCTAAGGCCTATGATAAAGTTAGTTGGCTGTATCTTCGACTGCTTTTAAGTTTTAACACATCTAGGTTTCGGTATTGCTTTCATCAGATGGGTTATGTCCTGTATTTCCACGGTTTCCTTTTCAGTCCTAATCAATGGAGCGGCCTCGCCTTTTTTCCATGCTAAACGGGGACTCAGACAAGGGTGTCCTTTATCCCCGCTTCTTTTTCTATTGGTTGCTGAAGGCCTAAGTAGGGCCATTAGCAAGGCAAAAGCTGAAGGGCTTTTTTCAGGGGATTCAGGTGGCTCCAAATCTGAATATTACACATTTTCTCTTCGTGGATGATGTGTTGATCTTCTGCTCTAGATGCAGAGGGGAAACACGAGCCCTCAAGGAAATTTTGGATCTGTTCACAAAGAACACGGGTATGGACATAAATGCGGGGAATTCTACCCTGTCCACACACATGTTGCGACCTGAAGAGGAGGCTGAACTCTCAAGATTCTTTCCCTTCATCACTGCAGGTTTGGAGGAGGGTTTGAATTATCTTGGCTTCTCATTAAAAGAAAATCTGTATTTGAAGAGGGATTGGGTTTGGTTGATTGGGAAGGTGGAGAATAGGTTGAAGGTGTGGAGCCACAAGTGGATTTCTCTAGAAGGCAGGCTGGTGTTGGTCAAAGCAGTGTTGGAAGCCATTCTAGTTTACTGGATGTCCTTATCTTGGATCCCAAAAGGAATTCTTGAAAGCATAAGGAGGATCTGTTTTAGGTTTCTGTGTATTGGCAAGAAGGATGAACAAGTCACCCCTTGGGTAAATTGGAAAATAATAGATGTTCCAAAGGGCCTGGGGGGTTTGGGGGTTAAAGAACATTTTCCTGTTCACAAAAGCTTTGGCAGCTAAGGGGGGTTGGAGATTGGTGAAGACTACTAGCCTCTAGACCAGGGTCATCAAGCAGAAATACTTGCCCGAGGAAAGCATTGAAGCATGGATCAGGAATCCTAGGAAGTCTCACTTGGGGGGATCGATGATATCGAAGGCTGTGGTAAAATCTTTTCATCTGATTGAATCCAAGCTGGCCTGGAATGTTGGGAATGGTGAAAAGATGTTGGTAGTAAGGGATCCTTGGCTGGGGTGCACACAAGAGCATATCCTTCCTAGTTATGTTATTGAGGCACTGAGGAGAAGAGGGATCTACACTCTAAATCATCTGGCAGCCCCGAGACCTGAGGGGATTTGGATTCAAAGATGGTGAAGGGAAAACACCTTGGGGATTCAGGAATAGGAGACGGCTTTCCTGGAGGTCTATATCAGAAATTTGGAATTGGCAAGTGTTCTGCTGTCTGATGATGAGGACTACTTGGTCTGGGAGGCGGATCCAGAAGGAATTTACACTCCAAAGGCAGGTTTTATTTTGTTAAGTTCTGAGGCAGATATGATGGAGGAAGTTTGGTGGTGGAAGTCTCTTTGGAAGTTAAAATGCCCAGCTAAAACGAAACTCTTTATGTGGTGTGTTCTAGAGAATAGAGTTCCTACTTGGGATATCTTGCAAAAGAGAGCCTTCTAGGGGCCGGGCTGGTGTGTGTTATGCAAAAGGGACCAGGAATCTGCTTCTCACCTGTTCCTTACTTGCCCTTACACTGTTGAAGTTTGGAAGGAGTGCACAGCTTTGGTGGGTTTCCCCTGTCAGTGGGTAGGAGTTTCGATTGGGGTAGCTTGGGAAGCATGGTGGAGGAGGAATCCAAACAAGAATTATCAGTTCCTCCCACTGCTAGTTATCTGGGGGATATGGTTGGCTCGGAATAATGCTATTTTTAAAGATAAGCCATGCCTTCCAGAGATAACAGCGGCCCAATCTGTTGGTATCTTCAAGTCACTCCCGGAGCATATTAGGGCAGCAAAACAAAGAAGGATTCTAGAGGTGGAGATCGATCACTCTCGGCCATGGGATTTTTTTGATGGGGCTTCACAAAACAATGTGTGTGGGGGAGGAGCAGTTCTTCATCTTTCAGAATCTCATTCCTTTATTCTTTCTATGGGGCTGGGGGAGGGCACAAACAATTTTGCAGAACTACAGAGCTTAAAACTTCTTTTAATCTTTGCTCTAGAGAAAGGGTGCACCTCTCTAAATTGCTTTGGGGACTCTTTGAACGTTATAAATTGGATCAAACAGATACAAGAATGCAGAAATATGAGGTTGATGAATTTACTTTCATCCATTAGGATGATCCTCTTGCGTTATGACTCTTTCTCTTGCCAGCACGTTTACAGGGCAAAGAACATAGAAGCGGACAGCGCATCCAAGGAGGGGCTCCAGAAGGCACTTGGCACTTGGCATGTAAAATAATTCTTGGATGGAAGATCCCAGGATTACTATCACCGACCGTTCATAGAGGGCCTATGAACTCCAAGTATTTTTCGCTTTATATATGTCACCGCTTCATATTTGGTTTATTGTAACAGAATCAAAGTATTTAACTTTGCAGGCTCTATTTCGGAACATGTTTCTTGGATGGCAGATCCCAGGATCACTATCACCAGCCATTCATAGAGGGCCTATGAACTCCAAGTTTTTTCGCTTTATATATGTCACAGCTTCAGATTGGTTTTTTTGTAACATAATCAAAGTATTAAAGTTTGCAGGCTCTATTTCGGAACATGTTTAGAAATATTATCAGCAATATTTTTTGAATTTTTCCTTTCGGGGCTGATCTTTTACGCCACAGCATCATAGTATGCATTTGTATGTAATCTGATTGAAGACGTAATAGTCTCATCATAGAAACATATGATCTTGACAATTCACTATTTATAGTGAACCTATAGAATGTAATTTCACTCTCTACAGATGAATGAAATTATGCTTTTTTTTCTTGGAAAAAAAAATGAATCAATGAATATTTATGTGAGGATAGGCAGTTAAACCACTATCAGTGTCCAAGAGATGGTATAGTTGAAAGAGTGTGGTATGTAAGTTTTGCATGGGTACCCTCTATCATGCACATCCTGTAATATATATTTGTTGGAACATTAAAATGGTGTTCCATGTTCTCTTCACTCTCATGTTTGTGAATGTGTGCATATACTCTTTTAAACCAACAAGATTCAAGTTTTGCACTTCCAGTTTCACTTTAGGTGTTCTTTACAAAAGTGCTATGGAATTATCTTTTATCCAGCATTGTGGATAATGTTGTATTCTATCACTTTTGGTTGGATGTGTACATTCATTTCTAATGAAATTGTAGTTAGAGATGCATGTTAGATCCCCTTGCTGCTACAACGATTGCTTAAGGGAAATTCTGCTCTTTGATCTAGTTGCGGACAATAAGGAGTGTTGTAACTATATCCTTGATCCAGTTGAGGCCAGCACATATGTTTTGGCTATAAGTATAATCTCCAACTATGCAAAAGTCTCATATTGTCAAATACCTCACCTTGAGTTGGTCAAGGCTAGCTAAGCCATACTATGATGCATATAATAATCACCTTGATCTGACCGTGGTGAGAAAGGAATTTTTTGTTGCAGGTTTGCATGTTTCTTCTCACCTTGAGTTAGTCAGGGTATAGCCACAAATTTCTGGGTTTGGATGGAAAAAATTATTCTAAAGTATTGAATCCATTGTCACTGAATTGCCTATCACCTAGTTCTGTAATAACTTTCTCAAACTCCTGAAGATTTGAGATCACGGAATTGCCAAATCCCATGAAATCATGAAAGCCACTATCAATGGATGGCATGCTTTGGTCATTATTTGCACCCTCATCTGTGTTAACTACACTATCATGAAAAAACGTGGACCGCCTATCTATCTCCCATCCCCTCGCTGGCAATATTGATGGTGAGAATCTTAGCGAGATCAATGAAGTATACTAGGTCTTTGTGCCAGCCAGTTGCATTTGAAGAAATAATTTCAAAGTCTCATCAGCAATGCCTTCAAGGACATACCCTGATATCATCACATCAATTGTAATCACTAATCAGGTTAGGCTGAACACTTTTTACTTGCATTCGATGAAAGAGATTCAAGGCCTCGTCACACTACCAACTGTATAAATAGCCTGTAATAATCACACTCTATGACACCACATCTCTTTCAGTCATTTTGTCAACCAGTTTGCATGCATCCTCTAAAATCCCACATTTGCATACATATCCATGAGTGCGTTACCCAAACAAATCCTGGAGATCAAATCCCATTCTAAGAATGTAACCATGTACCTTGATGCAAAATCTTGAATTTCAGACCTGTCTCTACAATATTGGAAATCTAGTCTCTATTATCACGGTTTTAAATCAAAGTAATTCATTGATTTTATAAAAAATTGCAGGGTTGCTTTCTTTCATTTTTGAGACTGAGCATAAAACAAATTACCACCACAATTAACAACCAAGCCTTACTTCCAGCAATGGTATACTTAAGGTTGAATGGATTTAGAAACTACTAAAGCAGAGATGGCTTCTTCTCGCGGAATGTCTTTGGCATGCTTGGGATCTACAACAACTTATAGGAGGGAATAACATAATAGTGGCAAAGATGAAATGATTGGGGTGCATACCTGTCTGTAGCATTCCATAGAATTAAGCCAACACCTCCTGTTTATGTCCATATCTTGAAGAGGCTGCAATTATGGCAGTCCATGCCACCACATCTTGATTGCGCATTTCGTCAAACATTTGGTGAACATCAGCCAAACATCCTACCACGACATACACAGTGACAAATTTAGGATTTTAGACATTATTCAAAACCCAAATCCTAAAAAAGCCATATTTAATTTTAAACTTGATTCATAATATTGTTTAACCGTTCCTTTGGCGTGTGATCACTACAAAGCTTACCTGATTTGTCGGCGTTGATCGGGACCTGAGTTTGTCGGTTCTCTGTTGTCACGATTCTCAGCTTGCAACGATTATGGGTTAAGGAGAATAAGCATCATATTTGAATTCTTCTCATATTTCAAGAATTTTTTGTCTTTTGTATAATGATATCAGTCATTGTTTGGATTAGTCCATTGGGTTTATCTCTTTGCTATAGGGAACGGACACTGGCGCTCTTCACTCTTTGCTGTGGTTCCTCTGCCTGCTACGCTCTAAGGATTCCGACCACTATGGTGTGCTCTAAATGAGGTATAAATCCAACCAAGAAGCTTAAAATTCAAAGCTATGATCTAGTAGAATTGTTATAATTGCAAGGGTATCCATCCAGTGACAGGTTTGAGGGGTAGTCAGTCGGGTCCAGATGCCAGTAATGTTATCCCTTGAGCTACCTATATTTATTTTATTCAAATGGTTGAAGCTTATGATCGACGGAAATATGAAGAAGGACTCAATGAGTCTTTAAAATAGACCCTGAAGGTTCTGGAGTAGAATAAGAAGAACAGAGTGCAGATAAAGAGGAAGTATGGAGATTGGGTTTCTTGTTAATGAATATTTTGTGGTTCAATTGTACCTCAAGGACCTATTCATATTTTAAATGAAAAAATGACTGTTCCTTTATGAAGATACCTGTTCCTTTATGAAGATACCTGGTTCATTCATAACAAGATTAAAATGTACTATTTGAGCTCACTCCATGTAGTTTGCAAGGAATATCTCCAACTATTTGATATCAAATCTTGACACCACTTGTATTTCTATTGCAAAGGTCATTTGGGTCATTTGGGAAGAGATAGGAACCCATCAAGCTAAGAAGAAACACCCATCCTCTAGGAAACCATTGTTCTGAGA
>LPNX010489557.1:27528-139904 GCA_001517045.1 Pseudotsuga menziesii | reverse complement strand
CCATCAACATCATCTTCATCATCTTCGTCTTCATCTTCATCATCATCATCATCCTCATCATCATCATCACCTTCATCATCATCATCATCATCATCATCAAAATGATCATCATCATCACCTTTAACATTGTGAACATCATCATCATCATCCTCATCATCGTCCTCATCATCATCATCACCATCATCATCATCACCATCAACATCATCTTCATCGTCTTCGTCTTCATCATCATCATCATCCTCATCATCCTCATCACCTTCATCATCATCATCATCATCACCATGAACATCATGAACCTCCTCATCATCATCACCATCAACATCATGAACATCATCATCCTCATCATCATCAACAACATCATCATCATCATCCTCATCATCATCATCATCTTCATCATCTTCGTCTCCATCTTCATCATCATCATCATCATCATCCTCATCATCATCATCACCTTCATCATCATCATCATCATCATCATCATCATCACCATTAACATCGTGAACATCATCATCATCACCACCACCACCACCATCATCATCATCATGACCATCAACATCATCTTCATCATCTTCGTCTTCATCTTCATCATCATCATCATCATCATCATCACCATTAACATCATGAACATCATCATCATCATCCTCATCATCAGCGCCATCAACATCATGAACATAAGCGTTAGAGAGAGAGAGAGAGAGAGAGAGCAAGAACGAATGGCGCGGTGGGGTGTTTGGAAGAGAGAGGAGTGGATTTTAGAGGTAGGGAGAGGAGGAGGGGGGATTATAGGTATGGAGAAGAGGAGGGGGGGTTAGTAAGAGTTAGGGGGAAGAAGGGAGTAAGGGGGGACATAAAATAATAAAAGTATAATTGACAAAACAAGAACTCATTATAGTATTTAAAAACGTGTGCGCGTTTTGCTTCACTAAAACGCGCTCCCGTTTTGCTTCAATAAAACGCGCTCCCTTTTTGTTTAAATTCAAAAATGTGTTCCCTCCAAATGATAAGGCCGAGCCTCGACCCATGCTTGCATGGAATTCTTATGCCTATGTGTTTGCTTCGTACTTTGCTTCGGATTCAACATGCCTATGCCTTGGAGTATGATAAACCATGGCTAATTCAACATTATATCCAAATTTTCAATATGCTCGTGTTTAGCCGTTCGTCTGATTATGCTGCACACCTCCATTTTTTATGAGATTTTAGAAACATATATGGTATTTTTTTCAGATTCTAAATATGTAAATTTTAACAAGAATACATAATTTTTTCTATTTTTTTCTTATTTATCTTCTGTCATCACTCCTCAACTCAAAAAACACACTATTAGTGTTTCTCCTATAACTTTTTCAATTCTTGATCACTTCAAACAAAAATTGTATGGTGCACAAGTAGACACTAACCTCTACGTTCTATCAAAACCCCATTTCATGATTTTGCATTAAGACCTTCAAAGGCTGCACCCACAAAACATGTACCATTTTCGATGTTTTCTCACTTAGACAATTATAAAAATATTATAAAATTACTAATTTAATTTTCGAAAAATAATGCCGCACTAGTGCTATGGGTTCTCTACATGGATGTCAATTTTTGTAGCTTGATTCGATCATTTAGGCCCTCAAAGGCTGCACCCACAAAAACATATACCTTATAATTTCCCTGAAAAATAAAAAGTTCCTGTTAGGAAAAATGAAATTCGACATAGCTATGCAAATTTTCGATCCATAAAAGTTATATATTCGGAAAGGTGATTCAATTTCCTACATTTCATGTTTTTTACTCAATGCAAGATATTTTGCATAAGTATCTCAAAAAATCCAAGTAAGTTGAGGGATGCCTGATTTTTCAGGTTTCTATTGCATCTAACGTGCACAAAAAGGTCCCTCATCTTCTTGCACAGGCCCCTTAATTAAATAAATTGAATCTTTATATACCAAACATTAATAGAGATCAAATGATTTTGAATTTATTAATTTAGATTTATTTTAACTTTTAAATTATCATATAATCAATTTTACACTGTAAAAACTTTGTATTTTTAGGAATTTTTGCTTAGATTTGAAGTTAAGGTAAATTTATGGTAATTTAAGAAAGTGCAATTATATTTTACAATTAATTATTTCCATTTTAATTTATTGAAATATTATTTTGATTTTGAATAAAGTTTGTATTTTTAATAATTTCGTGATTAGATTTAAAGTTAAAATAACTTTATGGTAATTTAAGAAAGTGTACTTATATCTTACTATTAACTCTTTCAATTTTAATTAATTGCAATATCATTTTGATTTTAAAATTTAAAATTTTGTTTATTTAAAATTTTATTAATTTATTAAAATTCTATTCCATTTTTTTCTAAATAATTAGAATAAACTAAGATAGTAATGTCTTTGATTAAATAAATTGATTCTTTTTATAAATATATATTTACTAACAAAACAGGGGAAAAAAATATATTTACTAACAAAATAAAATAAGATAGTAATGTCCTTAATTAAATAAATTGAGTCTTTTTATTTTTATATATATGCTAACAAAATAAAATAAGATAATAATATCCTTAATTAAATAAATTGAATCTTATATATATATATTAACAAAATAAAATAATTAGAATAAAATAAGATAATAATGTCCTTGATTAAATAAATTGAGTATAAATATATGTACTAACAAAATGAAATGAAATAGTAAAGAAAGATGAATTAGCACATAAAGAAACATATTTTAAGCTAAGTTTCATCAGCGGTTAGTATTTGTTATCTAACTTAAAAGCAATGTAACTTGTAATATGTTGATACAAAGAAAGTGTAGACTTATGAAAATGATATTCAAAGAGTCTCTTTGTAATGGTTACACCAATATCTTTCAAATAAAATATTGTTATAAAGTTATTTTAACCATATTTCAATATATGTTTAAAATGTTTTTTTATTTTTTATTTTTATTATATTTAAGATTAAAATAAATATATAATATTATTTATCCATTGTTTTAAAGATGATATAAATATTTTTATTAAAGATATCAAATATAAGAATATGACAAGTTAGAAAACATGAAAGTAGTCATTACACAAATAATAATTCTATTACACCTAATATATACTTGCCCACATAGATATATAGTTGGAGTGAGATCACACTAATCCCAAATATGGATAGAGATGTTGAGAGAATATATCAACAATCTCCTACAAAGTATCAAACCAATTCCAAACTTAGCACATAGCACTAAAGGAAGCTATATCTCTAACACTTCTATTTAATGCTTACAAATCAATCACAAATTATAATTTATTATTTTTGTCATTGTCTCATTGGTCTTCATTAGCACTCATACCCACTCTGACGCCTCTTGGTTTACGCTCTTTCTTCTCCATAACTTTGAACTTTCCTCTTGACTCATTTTAGGAATAACATCATTCAACCATCATTTATGTACTTTGCAGAATTGGCGCTTCTCGACCTCCAGAAGGTCAGTCTCGATACTGAAGCACTCTATGGATATAGTTCCATCTGCAAATATTTCACTTTCGGCTATCCGTAGTTATCTAGGACAATGATCGGGTTACTAAATCGGATCAATACCCTACTATTAGGGAAACCTTAGGAATATAATCTAGTTTTGTTTCCAATGAAGATCATAACTTGGAACATTTGAGGGATGAATAGTCCTCAAAAAGTCAAGATTCTGAAGAAGGAAATCCAGAAAGAGAATCATGCAATAATATTTATCCAAGAAACTAAATGCTCAAAAATATATCTCATGGGAATAGGAAGGAAAATATAAAAAGGATGTGAAGGAATAGGACTTGATGCTAGAGGGATGGCCAAGGGGTTGGGTATTTTATGGGACCCTTCCAAAGTTACCCTGTCATAGCTTTGGACATATTCCCAAGCCATCTCAACAGAATTTCAAGTTATTGGATCTGCAGTTAAAGGGGTTGTCCCTAACATTTATGGCCCCCATCTCCCTCTACATAAAGATAGATTTATAGAGTCATTGAAGAGGCTTTATTAATGGACGAGGGGAAAACATTGGGTTTTGGGGGGGTGTTTTAACCTTATTACTTCCCTGGATGAGAAAAAAGGGGGAAGAATACATCTAGAGAATGAAAATATTCAGTTTAGGGACAATATTGAAGAATTGAAAATGGTAGATATAGCAACTGGAAGTGAGATCTTCACTTGGAATAACAAAAGAGGAGGGAATCGACATGTTGCATCGAGGCTACATTATTTTTTATCTCAAAATCAATTATGGATTTAGGTAGTGATGTATCGACCTTGGTATTTCTTGCAACTAGGTAAGACCATTAGTCAGTTAGTCTTTGGTGAAGTGGAATAGGATCTCAATTCAGAAAACCCTTCAGGGTTGAGCAATTTTGTCTCAATCATCTGGATTTCTGGGAAAAGGTTCAATATTGACGGGAATATTTGGAAGAGGAATAGGGTCATAACATGTATAAATTCTAGAAAAAACTTAAAACATTGAAAGAGAAGATCAAGAAATGGAACAAAGAGGAATTCAAAAATAGATTTTATGACAAGTGAATTCTTGAAAAACAAATTCAAGAAATCCAAATCAAAGGGATGAGGGAAGGATTCTCGGAGGAAATCAAGGTTGAATCCATTAGGATCGAAGCCCAACTAGAGGAAAGAGAAATCTAAGAAAAAATCATATGGAAGAAGAAATCTAGTGTCAAGTGGTTAAGGGAAGGAGAGAGGAATACAAAATTATTTAACAGATCCACCTCCCAACAACGAATCCAGAATAGAATCCTTTGAATCGAGAATGAGAATGGTGATTACTTGGAAACTAGGGAAGAAATTGAAGGGGAGCTATGTCATTCTATCAAGAAATAATGATATATCCAATAATAGATAGGAAGAGGGAAATCAATACCATAAATCAAAATATTCCTTCTCTGGCCACTCAATAACAAAATAACCTCCTCATGAATCCCATCACTTTGGTAGAGGTGGAAGAGATTTTTGATCAAATGACAAGACCTGATGGTTTCACAGTTAATTTTTTCCATTACGTCTAGGATATGATAAAGGAGGAGGTATGGAGGATAGTGTAAGATTCAATAAGGTCCAAGCATATCCTATCGACATTCAATGCAATGGTTCCAATCACGGGGGCTTCACTTTTTTACCAATATCCTATCACGTTAGTTCATATTGTGGCTTTTAAAATTATAAAAAATCAAACCAATATATTGCAGGTATTGAGGGGATGAGGGGTTTAAGGTGGGGGTGGGTAGGGTGGTTTATAAGGATTGAGGTATAAAAAGGGGTGGGGAGGAAGTTTTAAGTATTGGGAGGGGCTTTCAACAAAAAGAGTTTGGGTCAATATCTCTCAAAATTAATGGTATTCTTTAATATCCCATGATCGCATGTGATATGTGAGAGGCTCACTAAGTGAAGTCCCCATGGTTCCAATCCTCATACAAAAAAATGAGGCAACAAACTCTCCATGTATGTTTAGGCCAATGGCCATGTGAAATGTTATTTATAAAATTGTGACAAAGGTCATCACTAATTGACTAAATCTTATTCTCCCCAATTTGATTTCCGCTTAACAACTAGGTCTTGTGGAAGGAAGAAAAATAATGGATGGGGTTATTATGGTTCATGAAGTCATGCATTCTCCTAAAAAAAAAGAATCCTAGGGATGATGTTAAAACTTTATATTGCCAAATATTATGATAAACTTAGTTAGAAATACATCAGGGATGTTCTGAGATATTTTGGTTTTCAGAAAGATTGGATCTATTGGATTATGGGATTAATAAAATCAACAATCTTTTCTATATTGGTTTACGGGGTTCCTATAAGGTTGATTCAACCTTCTATAGGTATCAGACAAGGTGACTCTCTATCTTTGTTCTTTTTCATCCTAATAGTGGAATGTCTAGTTTGCACAACTAAAGCAATGCAGAGGACTTCTGAGCTTCAGGGGATAAGAGTGCAGTGGGAGGTGGAAATACAAACCCACCAACAATTTGTTGATGATACTATGATTATGGATCATCCTTTAGTTTAGGAACCTAGGGATTTCAAAGGATGTCTCACGCAGTTTGGAGATGCATTATAGGTATTGAGATTAATGAATGCAAATCCCAAGTTTTCTTGTTCAAGACCCCTCAGATTACTAGAACCAACATTTGCAAAATTTTGGGCTTTCATGAGAGCTCCCTTCCATCCAAATATCTTGGAGCATCGTTAGCGAAATCCATCATCAAGAAAGTATTATGGGATGATATGTTGGAAAAAATGAGGACCAAATTGACTTGTTGGACCCTAATACCTCTTAATATAGTGAGTAAATTGGTCCTCGTGAAATAGGTCCTTGAATACATGCCTATTTACCTATTTTCGACTATGGCTGCTCCCAAAGTAGTGCTAAAGAAGGTAAGAAACATTCAAAGAAAATTTTTCTATAGTGGGGATAGTGACTAATGGAAGATAGCCTTGGTAAAGTGGGAGACGATGTGTACTACAAAAAAGCATGGAGGCTTGGGGTTACATGACCCCAAAAAAATGAACATGCTCTATGGCGCCAAAGTTTTGTGGAGATGAGTGACCCATAACATAGATCCGTGGGGAAAATTATGGCATTGCAAATATATGCAAATGGTTGGGATAAATTTTTTCAAATCAAATTCTCAAAGAACAAACAGGGTTCACAAATATGGAAGACAACAAATTTAGGGAGAATCCTAGTTCACGATAATTGCTTTAAAATTCGTAGAGGAAACTCAACATTGTTTTGGGATGATTCGTGGCAATAAGTACTTGATAGTAATCAAACCACAGATGTTTCCCTCTCAAGCCAGGAAGGAATCTGATGGGGAAATATATGGGTTAATGATTATTGGGATGGCGTATAAGGGCAGATAAAGATTAGGCATTCAAAGAAAGAGGGTTGGTGGAAAGGGATTGGACCCAGGGAAGAAATAGATTCCCTATTAGATGTTCTTCAAGACATAAATATCAGAATTTGTGAGGGGGAGGATAAACTGAGATGGGGATACCAACCAAAAGGAGACTTCACAATTAAAGAAGCATATGAAATTCGGATGGGGTATAATAACGATCCCCAATCTAAAAAATGGAAAACTTTATGGGATGCTAAATTATGGGTGATGATATCAATATTTGTGTCTCATAATGAAATGAAAAACTTCGTGGCATATTATACTACTGCTGCTGAGGATTCCACATCTCTTTCATTTTTCACAATCTTTTTATCAGGACATTTTGAGGCATAATGCCCCATCTGACCACAATGGTAGCACCTGGTCTGACTAAGGTATTTCTTCTTCTTGTTTGTCTTTGCTACAAGAGCCACAATATGTTCCACCTCTTCACTAATTTTCCACCCAAATACCCCTCTCGAATCTCCTCTTAGGTGAAATCATCCCAAATCCTAGACCAGCCTGGAAATTTCTCTCTGCCAAAAATACATTTGACAAAAACCTCCCATCTCTTGTTGAATCCCTTCAAGCCTATTCTCACTAACTGTGAGTCTGAGATAGTTTCTCCTACCACTTCCAACTCATCTTTGACTTGAGCCACTCGAGTTAGGTAGGAGGTTACACTTTCACCTTGGGTCATCTTCACATTGTGTAACTTGTCCTTCGAAGCCAAGTTCTGATTCTAATTATTTTCCTCGAACAAATGCTTCAGGGTGTCCCACATGTCATTGGAAATATTTTTCTCTGCCAAATGTGGGATCAGATGATCTTTCACCCCGTCCAAGATCACCCTCTGATCTCTGGCTTCTTAGGATTCAAATTCTTCTAAGTCATCCTTGTCTGCGGGCTTTATCATCACGGTGTTAGCAAAGCTCCATATCTTCCATTATTTGAGCATTGTAGTTATCCTCACTTTCCAAGGTAGATATTTTGATATGTCATCCAACCTATATTTGTAACGAATGCTCATCATCTTGAAAATATCTCACAACAAATCTTCTAAGTTGAAATACAACACAATTCTATTATGTGATTCAAAACTTGAATACTACTTCAACTTGGCTCTGATACCATGAAAGAATTTAATGACTTAATATAAAATTTCCCGTTTACACATTATGTCAAACACATGATCAAACTAGGGTTTATGATTAAAAATTACCTCTTTAATTTGAAATATGAACCACCAAGATCAAGAACTTTCCAAGACTAAAGCAAATTATTCACACATGAATACAAAGGAAATTTTGGTCTAAGACCGGGAAAAACTCCAACTCTTAGAGAAAATCGCAGAAAGAGAAATTATCATTAAAGGAGAAACTCAGAAATTTTCCCAACAACACAGAAAAATTATTCTTTTGAACCTTACAGGAAAAATTCCCCAAAAAACCACTATGAGAAAATTACCTCAAAAATTGTGCCAAAAGTACTATATGACTTATTTTCCCTTCACACGTGCGAGTACGAACTATATGGATCATCCACAGGTGTGGAATATATGGACTGAACCTTTTGTACTTTTCTGCTACCTTGGGACTCATGCCTAGGCTGCAATAAATGTTGTACGAGACTATTAGACTTGTGTACCTTCTACCTCAATTTTTGTACTTTCACACGAGTGTTGTACGTACTGGTAGGTACATTAAATTCTATTGTACTTTGATTCTCCTTGCATTTTGAATTGTGCCAAGGGTTTTCTCTCTCTCTCTCTCCTCATTAATGGTGGTGCCTCTAATTTGTCCTCAACCCTAGTTTTATACTTTAAATTTTGTAAGAATCTCATCTAACCAACCTTTTCTTATGGTTGAGATGATTTTACAAAATCTAGGGTCCTCACTTAATGCACCCTTATTTAATTACAATTCACTTTAATTATTAAATATCTTTTAAGTGAGATCCAATACAATAAAGTACAAAACATCATTTATTTATATATAACTCATCTTTTATACATAAATACACAAGGGACAAATTCCATGCCCTTTTATCACACAACACCAAAACTATAAAGAGTACCTTCAGAGTTAACTTTTCAACTCTCCCTCTTAACAAGGAAGGTCCACAACACTATATCCATCTTTGACTCCTGCAACAGCTCCATCCTATTCTGGAATCAATCTCGAAAATAGATACTCTATCTCAAAATGAAACTCTGAAGCCTGGTACTTGACCTAAGTCTCATCAACCTTCTCATATGCACCATCACTTGATTGGCTGAGCCTCCTGCCGGTGCTCTAGAGAGGGTCATTCTCCTCTTCAGGTCCATATCTATCAAATGCAACATCATTCTCATTCTCTGACTCAGATAGCTATCCTCCTGCTCTTGCTCCTGGTCATACACTATTCCCTCTCAAGACATATAGTCTGTCCCTGTGATCACCCAATAAGATGGTGGTACCAACTAGCTCATCTCTTTAATACAGGAAATCATGACCAAACTTGATCATCGTCTCATATCCATCATCCTCGAAGGATGAGACTGATAGTTTGATCAGTCTAATCTTAGGTACAAACATAATCCATGAATATCAAGGAACTCTCCAAGGTCAAGTTGGAACTTAATCGTTCAACCCCTCGTATCACAATCTGGGGACTATCAAAATCTATCTAAATGAAATTTCCTAGACCTAACAATGTGAATATCTTAAAAGAATCATAGACTCCAGTCATATATCTGGTTGTACCGCTGTAAAAAACCCATACATTCTCAAAGGTAGAACTCCATACACTAGAATAATTTGAGACAAGAGAAATATCTTTCTCAAACTTCTTGGCATATTCTTCTACGGCTGTAGAGGATACCATATATATTTCAATTTTCACAATCTTTTTATCGGGACATTTTGAGGCATAATTCCCCATCTAACCACAATGGTAGCACATGATATGACTGAGGTTTTTCTTGTTGTTGTTGTTTGTATTTCCTACAAGAGCCACACTATGCTCCACCTCTTCATTGAATTTCCCACCCAGATCCCCCTCTCAAAACTCCTCTTGGGTGAAATCATCCCAAATCTTGGACCAACCTGTAAGTCTCTCTCTACAACAATGCATTTGAAAACAATATCCCATATCTTGATGAAGCTATTATCACTAACTATAAGTCTGAGATAGTTTCTCCTACTTCTTTCAACTCATCTTTGACTTGAGCCACTCGATTCAGGTAGGAGGTTACACTTTCACCTTGGGTCATCTTCACATTGTTTAACTTGTCCTTCAAAGCCATATTCTGATTCTTGTTCTTTGCCTCAAATAACTTCTTTAGTGTGTCCCACATGTCATTGGCATTCTTTTTCTCTGCCAAATGTGGGATCAGATGATCTTTCACCCCATCTAGGGTCACCCTCTGAGCTCTAGCTTCTAGGGATTCAAATTCTTCTAAGTGAACCTTGTCTGTGGGTTCATCATCGCGGTGTTTGCAAAGCTCCATACCTTCCATTCTTTGAGCACTGCAGTTATTCTCACTTTCCAAGGTAGATTGTTGGATATGCCATCCAACCTATCTTCGTAATGAATGCTCATCATCTGGAAAATATATCACAACAAATATTCTAAACTGAAAGACAACACAATTTTGTTATGTGATTCAAAACTTGAATACTACTTAAACTTGACTCTGATACCATGAAGAAATTCAATGACTTAATATGAAATTTCCCATTTACACATTAAGTGAAACACTTTATCAAAGTAGGGTTAATGATTAAAATTTACTTCTTTAATTTTAAATATGAACCACCAAGATCAAGAACTTTCCAAGACTGAAGCAAATTATTCACACATGAATACAGAGGAATTTTTGGTCTGAGACCGGAAAAACCCCAACTTCTGGGGAAAAACCAAGAAAGAGAAATAATCATTAAAGGATAAACTCAAAAAATTTCCAAACAACACAGAAAAAATATTCTTCTAAACATTACAGAAAAACTCCCCAAAAAATCACTTTCAGCAAATTACCTCGAAAACTATGCCAACAGTAATGTATGGCCTGTTGCACCTTCACACGTGGGAGCATGAACTATATGGATCTTCCACACATGTGGACTATAGGGGCTGAAATTTATGTACTTTTCTATTGTCTCTGGATTCGTGCCCAACTTGGAATAAATGTTTTGCAGACTTGTCAGACTTTTGTACCTTCTGCCTCGATTTTTGTGCCTTCAAACGAGTGTTGTACAAACTAGCAAGTGCATTAAATGTTGTTGTTCTTTGATCCTCCTTGCAATGGGAATTGTTCGAATGGTTTTCTCTCTCCTCGTTAATGTTGGTGTCTCTAATTTGTCCTCAACCCTAGTTTTATACTTTAAATTATGTAACTAACTAAGCTAACCAACTTGATCTTTTGGTTGAGATGTTTTTGCAAAATCTAGTGTCCACACTTAATGCACTCTTATTTAATAATAATTCACTTTAATTATTAAATATATTTTAAGTGAGACCCAATACAATAAAATACAAAACATCATTTATTTAAATATAACTCATCTTTTATACATAAATACATAAGGGACAAATACATGCCCTCTTTATCACACAACACCAAAACTATAAAAGGACCTTCAAAGTTAACTTTTCAACACTCCCTCTTAACGAGGAAGGTTTGAAGCACTATATCCATCTCTAAATCCTGCAACATCTCCCTCCTTCCCTGCAATCAATCTTGGAAACATATTCTCTACCTCGAATTGAAACTATGAATCCTGAGACTCGACCCAAGTCTCATCAACCTGCTCATATGCACCACACTTGACTGGCTGAGCCTCCTGCCAGTGCTCTAGAGAGAGTCACTCTCCTCTTCAGGTCCATATCTATCAAATGTAGCAGTATCCTCATTCTATGACTTGGATAGACATCCTCTTTCTCCTACTCCTGGTTGTACAATATTCCCTCTCAAGACCTATAGTCTATCCCTGCAATCACCTAATAATATGGTGGTACAAACTAGATCATTTCTCCGATACAGGAAAACATGGCCATACCTGATCATCATCCCATAGGAATCATAATCGAAGAATGTCACTGATATTTTGCTCACTCTCATCCCAGGTACAAACAATACTCCATGAATATCCAGGAATTCTCTAAGGTCCAAGTTGAACCTGATTATTCCAACCCCTCGTATCACAATCTGGGGAATATCAACATTTGTCTGAATGAAATGTCATGGCCCTAACAATGTGATCATCTAAAAATAATCATAGACTATGGTCATATGTCTAGTTGCAACGATGTCAACAACCCAGACATTCTCAAAGGTAGAAATTCCTACACTGGACCTAATTGATACAAGAGAAAAATCTTGCTCAAACTTCGTGGCATATTTTTTTACTACTACAGAGGCTGCCACATCTCTTTTAGTTTTCACAATATTTTTATTAGGACATTTTGAGACATAATTCCCGATCTGAACACAATGGTAGCACCTAATCTAACCGAGGTATTTCTTATTCTTATTTTTATTTATCGTAAAAGCCACACTATGCTCCACCTCTTTACTGACTTTCCCACCCAGAACCCCCTCTTGAATCTCCTCTTGAGTGAAATCATCCCAAACACTGCACTAGCCGATAAGATTCTCTTTGGAACTAATACATTTGACAAAAGCATCTCATCTCTTGGTGAAGCCCTTCAGGTCTATTCTGACCAAATATGAGTTTGTGATAGATTCTCCTACTGCTACCAACTCATCTTTGACTTGAGCCACTCGAGTCAGGTAGGAGGTTACACTTTCAACTGGGGTCATCTTCACATTGTGTAACTTGTCCTTCGGATCTTTCTTCTGATTCTCATTAAGTTTCCTTGAAAAACTGCTTCAGGGTGTCCCACATGTCATTGGAAGCCTTTTTCTTTGCCAAATGCGAGATCAGATGATCTTCCACCCCGTTGAGGATCACCCTCTGAAATCTGTCTTCTAGGTATTCAAATTCTTCAAGTCAACGTTGTATGTGGGCTTCATCATCACGGTGTTTGTAAAGATTCATATCTTCCATTCTTTAAGCACTACAGTTATCCTCACTTTCCAAGGTAGATAGTTGGATATGTCATCCAACCTATCTTCGTAACGAATTCTCATCATCTGGAAAATATATCACAACAAGTATTCTAAACTGAAAGACAACACAATTATGTTATGTGATTCAAAACTTAAATACTACCTCAACTTGGCTCTGATACCATGAAGAAATTCAATGACTTAATATGAAATTTCTCATTTACACATTATGTCAAACACTTGATTAAACTAGGGTTTATGACTAAAAATTACTTCTTTAATTTGAAATATGAATGGTCACCAAGATCAAGAAATTTTCAAGACTAAAGCAAATTATCCACACATGAATACACAAGAAATTTTCGTCTAAGACAGGGAAAAACCCAAAATCCCTGGGAAAACCCTAGAAAGAGAAATTATCATTAAAGGAGAAACACCGAAATTTTCCCATCAACATAGAAATTGTTTTTGTTGTGACCCTTACAGACAAAATTCTCAAAAATCACTTGGATAAAATTACCTCGAAAACTGTGCCAGCAATACTATACATCCTGATGTACCTTCACACATGCAAGTACAGAATGTATGGATCTTCCATACGTGTGTACTATATGGACTGAACTTTCTGTACTTTTTTGTTGCCTCGAGATTCATGCCCATCGTGCAATTAATGGTGTACAGACCTAACAGACTTCTGTACCTTCTGCATCCATTTATGTTCCTTCACACGGGTGTTGTATGGATTGACAGGTGCATTAAATGTTGTTGTACTTTGCTTCTCCCTTCATTGGGAATTGTGCCAAGGGTTTTCTCTCTCTCTCTCTTTTGGTCTCAATATTATCTCTCTCCTCATTAATGGTGGTGTCTCTAATTTGTCACCAACCCTAGATTTATACTTTAAATTCTGTAACAGCTACCTCATCTAACGAAGTTGATCTTATGGTTGAGATTCTTTTACAAAATCTAGGGTCCTCACTTAATGTGCTCTTATTTAATAATAATTCACTTTAATTATTGAATATCTTTTAAATGAGACCCAATAAAATAAAGTACAAAACATCATTGATTTATATATAACTAATATTTTATACATAAATACACAAGGGACAAATTACATGCCCTATGTATCGTACAATACCAAAACTATAAACAGGACCTTCAGAGTTAACTTTTCAACACTCCTTTTTAATGATGAAGTTCTACAGTATTGTCTCCATATTTGACTTCTGCAAAATATCCCTCCTGCTCTGGAATCAATCTCGGAAACAGATTCTCTACCTCGATATGAAACTATGAATCCTGAGTTTCAACCTGAATCTTATCAACCTACTCATATGCACCATCACTTGACTAGTCGAGCTTCCTTCCAGTGCTCTGGAGAGAGTCACTCTCCTCTTCATCTCCATATCTATCAAATGCAACATGATCCGCATAAACTAAATCTGAAATCCATCCTCCTGTTCCTGCTCCTACTCATACAATATGTCCTCTTAGGACATATAGTTTGTCCCCGCGATCACCCAATAAGATGGTGGCACCAACTAGCTAATATCTCCGATACAGGAAGACATGGCTAGATGTGATCATCATCCCAAAGCCATTATACTCGAAGAATGACACTCATAGTTTTCTCACTCTCATCCTAGGCACACACAATAATCCATGAATATCTAGGAACTCTCCAAGGTCTAGTTGGAACCTGATTGTTCCAACCCATAGTATCACAATATGGGGGATATGAACATCTGTATGAATGAAATGTCCTGGACCTAAATGTGTGATCATCTGAAAAGAATCATAGACTCTAGTCATATGTCTGGATGCACCGCTGTCGATAACCCTCAAAGGTAGAACTCCCTACAATGGAATCAATTGAGACAAGAGAAAAATCTTGCTCAAACTTCATGGCATATTCTTCTATTGTTGCAGAGGCTGCCACATCTCTTTCAGTTTTCACAATCTTTTTATCAGGAAATTTCGAGGCATAATGCCCCATTTGAACACAATGGTAACACCTGACTAGCCTGGAAGTTTCTCGCTGCCAACTCTTCTTTGAATTTATCCACTTGAGTCAGGTAAGAGGTTACACTTTCACTTTGGGTAATCTTTGTAGCCTCGAACAACTGCTTCAGGTTGTCCCACATGTCATTGGTAGTTTTTTTCTCTGCCAAATGTGGGACCAAATGATCTTTCACCACGTCTAGTATCACCCTCTAGGCTCTGGCTTCTAGGGATTTAAATTCTTCTAAGTTAACCTTATTTGTGGGCATTGCCATCGTGGTGTTTGCAAAGATCCATATCTTCCATTCTTTGAGCACTGCAGTTATAGGTAAATAGTTTGATATGCCATCCAACCTATCTTTGTAACGAATGCTCATCATTTGGAAAATATCTCACAACAAATATTCTAAACTGAAAGACAACACAATTATGTTATGTGCTTCAAAACTTGAATAATACTTTAACTTGGATTTGATACCATGAAGAAATTCAATGAATTAATAGGAAATTTATCATTTACTCATTATTTCCAACACTTGATCAAACTAGGGTTTATGATTAAAAATTACTTCTTTAATTTGAAATATGAACCACCAAGATCAAGCATTAGAGGAAATTTCAACTCAAAATGGGCCTTTTAGCCCTTATTCAAATTCCATGTCATCGTGTGTTAGCTAATCAAATTGATTTAAATTTGAAATACCGTATAGGTCTTAAACACTTTTTTATTATAAATTTGGGGATAGGTATCATAAAAAAACTACTTTTTTGTTCGTATTTTCGACATGTATCCCTGTGATTTTACTCAAATTTCGATCGGGAGAGCTCATTGGATACAAAATTAAATTCCGCATCCAATGAGTACCCACTCGAAATACATTTGACGAACCCCGCTTCCCCAAAAACAAGAAATACCTGAAAACACGTGATGATGATGTCATCATCACATGTTTTCAGGTATTTCTTGTTTTTGGGGTAGCAGGGTCCATCAAATGTATGCCAAGTTGATACTCATTGGATGCGAAATTTAATTCCACATCCAACGATCTCTCTCGATTGAAATTTGAGTAAAAACAGAGGGAGATATGTCGAAAATACGAACAAAAAAAAGTAGTTTTTTTCTTTTCTTCCTCCGAAATTAATAAATATTATTTTATTATTTTAACTATTATTTTATTATTTTCCTGAGGAGGCCCATTTTGAGTTGAAATTTCCTCTAATGAACTTTCCAAGACTGAATCAAATTATTCACACATGAATACACAAGAAATCATGGTATAAGACCGAGAAAAACCCCAACTCCTAGGGAAAACCCCAGAAAGAGAAATTATCATTACAGGAGAAACTCAAAAATTTTCCCAACAACACAGAAAAATTATTCTTCTGTCCCGTACAGGAAAAATTACCCAAAAAATCACCTTCACCAAAGTACCTCGAAAACTATGCCACCAATACTGTACGGCATGATGTACCTTTACACGTGCGAGTACTGGCTGTACGGATCTGTCACAGGTGTCGACTGTATGGACTGAAATTTTTGTACTTTTATGTTGCCTCAACATTCATGGATAGCCTGCAATAAATGTTGTACAGACCTGTCAGACGCCTGTACCTTCTGCCTTGATTTTTGTGCCTTCACATGAGTGTTGTATGGACTGATAGGTGCATTCAATGTTGTTGTACTTTGTTGCTCCTTGCATTGGGAATTGTGCCAAGGGTTTTCTTTCTCTCTTTTTTGGTGTCAATCTTCTCTCTCTCTCTCTCTCTCTCTCCTCATTAATGGTGGTGTCTCTAATTTGTCCTCAACCCAAGTTTTATACTTTAAATTCTGTAACTTCCTCCTCTAACCAACTTGATCTTATGGTTGAGATGCTTTTACAAAATCTAGGGTCCTCACGTAATGCACTCTTATTTAATAATAATTCACTTTAATTATTAAATATCTTTTAAGTGAGACCCATTACAATAAAGTACAAAGCATCATTTATTTATATATATCTCATCTTTTATACATAAATACACAAGGGACAAATTACATGCCCTTTTTATCTCACAACACTAAAACTATAAACATGACCTTCAAAGTTAAATTTTCAACACTCCCTCTTAACGAGGAAGTTCTGTAGTACTATATCCATCTCTGACTCCTGCAATAGCTCCCTCTTGCTCTGGAATCAATCTCAGAAATAAATGCTCTACCTCGAACTAAAACTCTGATGCCTGAGACTCGACCTGAGTCTCATCAACCTGCTCATATGCACCATCACTTGACTAGATGAGCCTCCTTCCAGTGCTCTAGATATAGTCACTCTCCTCTTCAGGTACATATCTATCACATGCAACATCATCCTCATTCTATGACACATATATCCATCCTCTTGCTCCTGCTCCTGGTCGTACAATATGCCCTCTCAGGATATATAATTTGTCTCTGTGATCACCTAATAAGATGGTGGTACCAACTGACTCATCTCTTCGATACAGGAAGACATGGCCAGACTTGATCATCATCCCATAGCCATCATCCTAGAAGGATGACACTGATAGTTTTCTCACTCTCATCCTAAGTACAAACAGTACTCCATGAATATCCAGGAACTCTCCAAGTTCCAGATGGAACTTGATTGTTCTAACCCCACGTATCACAAACTAGGGACTATCAACATTTGTCTGAATGAAATGTCATGGCCTTAACAATGTGATCATTTGAAAATAATCATAAACTCCTGTTATATGTCTAGTTGCAGCACTATCAACAACCCATACATTCTCAAAGGTACAACTCCTTACATTGGAATCAATTGAGACAAGAGAAAACTCTTTCTCAAACTTCGTGGCATATTCTTCTACTGTTGTAGAGGCTACCACATCTCTTTCAATTTTCACAATCTTTTTTTCAGGACATTTCGAGGAATAATGCCCCATCTGACCAAAATCATAGAAGGTGATCTAATTGAGGTATTTCTTCTTCTTTTTTGTATTTGTTGTAAGAGCCATGCGATGCTTCACCTCTTCACTAACTTGCCCACCCAGAGCCCCCTCTCAAATCTCGTCTTGGGTGAAATCATCCCAAAGTCTAGACCAACCTAGAAATTTCTCTCTGCCAACAATACATTTGAAAAAAACCTCCCATCTCTTGGTGAATCCCTTCAGGGCTCTTCTCACCAACTCTAAGTTTGAGATAGTTTCTCCTACCACTGCCAACTCATCTTTGAATTGAGCCACTTGATTTAGGTAGGAAGTTACACTTTCACCTTAGGTCATCTTCACATTGTGTAACTTGTCCTTTAGAGCCATCTTCTGATTCATGTTCTTTTCCTTGAACAACTGCTTCAGGGTGTCCCACATGTCATTGGCAGTATTTTTCTCTTCCAAATGCGAGATCAGATGATCTTTCACCTAGTCAAGGATCATCCTCTGAGCTCTGGCTTCTAGGGATTCAAATTCTTATAAGTCAACCTTATATGTGGGCTTCGTCATCACATTGTTTGCAAAACTCCATACCTTCCATTCTTTGAGCACTGCGGTTATCCTCACTTTCCAAGGTAGATTGTTGGATATGCCATCCAACCTATCTTCATAATGAATATTCATCATCTGGAAAATATATCATAACAAATCTTCTAAACCAAAAGACAACACAATTTTGTTCTGTGATTCAAAACTTGAATACTACTTCAACTTGGCTCTGATACCATGAATAAATTCAATGAATTAATATGAAATTTCCCATTTACACATTATATCAAACACTTGATCATTTCTTTAATTTGAAATATGAACCACCAAGATAAAGAACTTTCCAAGATTGAAGCAAATTATTCGCACATGAATACACTGGAAATTGGACGTGGGCCTTGGTTGGGTGAACCACGTATGTTGGTATCCCACTTTTACTTTTGTTTTATATGTGTTTTTATTTCTCAAGTTAGTGCTTTGCAAATATTCCTTTATAACAATATGTCCAATTCTTTATTATCATGACGGGAATGGAGACCATGTCACTTAATACTATTATGAAACAAAGAACAATAGAAAGTAATTGTTATTATGGAACAAAGAACAATAGAAAGTAATTGTAGAATGTTATCATTAATAATTGATGGTTGATAGATAAATACATGTGCAGTGTTTTATTAAACCATGAAAACATTTTCTCATGGAAAGCATACATATAAACAAGTAGTGATGTGAGAAAAATTACTCGAAAAGTTAAAGAGAATATTAACATGGCTTGGAATGTGTTGTAGAATATTTTCAATTCTTCGAATGTGTAAATGGTGAAGCATGGACAAAGATTTTATGATATTATTATATTGTGACCATATGAAATTGATTTATTTTATGGAGTTGATTCCTATTTATTTTCCTTCTAGCTGTAAATAAAAGAGACCAAATTGATAGGGAATATGTGCTAGTATTTAAATGCAATAATAGTATATCCAACTATGTATGATTAAGAGTTGTTCAAAATTATTAATGCTAATTAACCATTGGTACTAACAATATTGGGTAGTTCAAAGTTGTTTGAGGATTTTTATACCCCATTTCCAGAAAATTAGTAAAGTGGAAGTTTGGTATGTTACATGGGTACTGTATTGGTAACCAAATCGCTAGGTAACAAAACGAATATGGGTGACCATATGAGACCCTGATTCCGTCTAATGCTGATAAGGTTGCAATAGATACCAAAAGTCAGAGTGTGTCTTAGCATGCTTAGCACAAAAACTACGTGTTCATATTGTATGATCCATATACATGTTACGGTAAATTCCCTGTGTAATAGAGAGCAGGACCATTCTGAGTATTGACGTGGAGGGTTATGGAGGTTGATAGGATGGTATCACGTATGATTATTAGGGTGGGAGTGTGTAAGGGAGGAAGAATAAATGGTATGGTTTGGAATCTTTTAACAATAACTTCGAGACAAAGTTCCTTGAAGGAGTGGAGTATGTAACACCACTATGTCACATATTGCATTAGTGATACGGGGCATACATGGGTTATAGTGTAGGTGTGGGACATGCTCATGATGACCACATCAGTGGGTCTTATCTCTACACAATAATATTAGATTATGTGGGTGGATTTTGAATTATTTTTATACTCAAAATATACAAAAAAACATGTAGAAATGTTGATAATGTTGTAGGTGATGGATAGAAAATAGATCTCAATTTTATACAAATGAATTCTTTTAGTATTCTACAAATCACTTATAACCTTTGGTATATCTTCACATATCTTAGGGAGATATATCATCTATAATCATTTTCATAATTATGTATATTAAAACTACATGTATGTATGTGTCTATATATGCTTCTATTTGGTTTTAAATTTTAATTTAAGTAGACAATGTAATTTTTTTAATTGTAATACCCCCATTTTAGCCCTTAGAATGTATTGGATTGATATGTAAATATTGCTATGTGCAATGTATGAATTCTGAGCATGGAGCTCAAGGCCAATGCCCCACAAGTGAATACTAGGCGTTTAAAATGCAAATATTTTACAATTTGTGAGCCATGCGCTAGCAAGCCATGAGAAGTTGTAAAAGCATGTAATATTTAAATGCAAATAAAATTCCAAGAGCTTGCTATGGATTCAACTAAAATGAGGGGGATGTGTGTATCCAAAAGGGAGAGGTGAGGGGGTTGTGGGATCGAACCCATTGTTTCCAAGTGTCATCTTGAGAACACATCTTGGCTTCCCTTGCTGAATTCAATTTTGTTGTAAGAGGATAGTTGCAAAATCATCTCATGAATATAACAGAGCATGGGAAAAATTCATAAATTCATATGGATGAGTATGGGCTCAGTTTACTTGACCTAGAAGTCAATTTACCTCATGGGAATTTATTATCCATCATCCTCATTTTGTAATTTCCTCTTCTGCTTAAGCATTGAGGACCATCCCACTAACCTATATGATTCCCAAAGGTTTGAGCGGGCACTAACAGTCAGGGAATCGGCTGTGGACTGATGCCATATAGGAAGATCTAGGGCATCGATATTATATCATCATTGGGTAGACGGGGGCCACCAGAGACAAAGGCCACCTACATGTATGAAATCTGAGTACTATTTCAGGATGCATGCATCCGATTAAGTCTCCATGCATTTGCATGCAAGTCAACTGCAAATTAGAAGTTAAAGTGACCTAATTAGGTCAAAAGTTTGGTTATTTGCAGGTGAAAGTTATAAAAGAAAGGTAAAGTGAATGGAGAATGACACTTTATGATTATTATTGATTTGGATCTTTTGAGTAGCAGCACATCGTGTGGGAACGACAGTTGGGGATAAAGACAACATCTTCAGCTAATGAGCTTTCGACAATGAAATATTTTTCATAGTCTCCTTCAGGGTAGACCATCCAGGTCCACCATAAACTATTCATCTTATTCATCCATATACAGTTATCTGGCACCATCAGAAGGTTGTTTGCAGGCACACATGTGCAGTCGTAGGGGGGTTTTAGCTGGAAAACCCCAAAGCATTCGTTCGGTCCCCATATCTCCGTTTATCTTCAGAATACTAGCACCATTCTCATAATCAAGATCATCCTTTAGTACCAGGTGATTATCAACTTCCAGTTTGCTCACCCATAGCAGTTCTGATTACTTTTGTGTAGTTGGAGGCCTAAGCAGCTAAACTAGCAAACCAATTCACTAGCCTTCTTAGAGTGGTCGAAACTTCTACATGCTTCAGGCAACCTCTCCAACATGGGAAGACCTTCATTACTGCAAATTCTCACCTTCATCAGACAACTCCTTCACCAAAAACATCATATTTAGCTGATTGAGGGGTTCGTGCTGTTGGGGTAACACCGGAGTGAAGGAGCACTAGTTTTTCACCAGATCAGTTCTTGATGCATGTGTATTATCTCTGGATCATTATCAACCGGAATTATCAGTGGTAAGTGTTGATCTATCACCATAAAATCTCTTCCCTAGTTAGCTATAAAATAGGGCCATTTTCTCGGCACTTTGCATGTAAGTTTATTTTTAGTATTATTGTAAGTCGGGAGGCTTAAGCAAGCCCTAGAATAGAAAACTGTGGAATATCCGCATGTGGGATATTACAGTGGTATCAGAGCTATTTTCCTTACCAGTTGTGGGCATGCAAAATTATAAATGAATTCAAAAGACCCATACAACATTACTTACCGGAGACAAAGGTGTAGAGACAGAGAAGAAAAGTTAGAGGACATAGATTTGGGGAATAGAGAGTATCAGTTTGGAAAGGTAAAAGAAATAATGGCCGAGGATGATAAAAAAGATTTCAATAGTCTCATATCAGCCATAAAAGAACTCATTACTGGGAAAAAAGAAATGATGAGTACCTTTAGGCAAATGACTCAAAAAAATGGGGCCACCCCACACGGTCCCTTATTTCCTAATAGTGATAGGGTATCCACCAGCAGTAGTAGGGAGCACTTACATACCAAAATGCAGAGCCATCCCCATATATACAAGCCTTTCTGACCCACCATGCTTCAATTCTTAGATATTCCAGCTGCAGTGCCTCTAGCACAAGCAGAACCAGAAGAATCCATGAGTGCCTATCTGAGAGAATATAGAGCTTTAGGAGAGGACTTCCATTCAACCATGACCTTCACTGAATTCTGCCACTTTAAAATTAAGAACAAATACAAAGCTTACAATAGGCCATTCACTTAAAACTATGAGTTACAACGCACTGTAGGGAAACTGATTATCCCTACCTTTGAGGGCACTTGGGGTGGCCCGGCTCAGAATTGGGTACAGAAGTTGGATACATACTTCCAAATCAAGCCTATGATTGAGATAGATGCCATTAAATTGGCTACTTTGTATTTGGACGGAGAAGCACGTGAGTGGTGGTACCATGGGTTAGTGAAACTAGGTCACAATACAATCACATTGTACCCATATTTTACACAAAGGCTCGTTGAGCGGTTTGATCGGAAGGACCCCGAGGTACACTTTAGAGAGTTGGCACAAATCAAGCAGAAAGGTAGCACAGATGCATTTATTTCATAATTTCATAGGATAGCAGTCATGGTGACATATATATCAGAGAGCAGGTTGATTATGTTGTTCACTGAGGCTCTCACTGAACCCTTACGGGGATGGGTCAAATCTTATAAGCCCACCACCCTAGCAAATGCCATCAAATGGGCTAGATATTTGCAGGATGCCGTACCCAAAATTAGGCTTCCTCCCAAAATCAATTTCCCTATTGAAGATGAAGAGAGGAAACCCGTCTAGAAAGAATGGCCCAAGAAAGAGTGGATGGACAATGATACCCGACAGGACCTTAGAAGAAAAAAGTTATGTTTCACTTGCCAGGAACCATGGGTACCAGGTCACAGATGTTCAGGGAAGGGAAAGGCTTACTACATAGAGGCCTATTCCGACAATGGGGAGGATGATGATTATCAGGATCAGAAGCAGGGAGAGACACCAGAGACAGTTAAGGAGTGGCCGCCCTCAAGAGTTACCATTGCTACCATGACACGGGTTCCTAGATTCCACACTCTTCGGATCAAAGGTACCGTACAAGGCTACAGAGTGGGAGTGCTGATAGATGGTGGGGAATCCCATAATTTTATTGATGCTGCATGGGTTAAAAGGAGAGACATCCAGACTGAGAGTTTTGATGGGTTTTCAGTAGCTGCAGCAAGTCGCACCATGGAGTGTAGTCAAAGGATTCCACAATTAAAAGTAACACTTGGGAATTACTAGTGATAGAGACATTTTATGTGGTAGATGTACCTGACATGAAGGTGGTATTAGGAGTTCAGTGGATGTATTCCTTAGGGAAGTATTCCATGAACTACCAGACTATGGAGATGGAGTTCACAGGAGGAGAGGGACAGAAGGTAGTACTGAGAGGGATGGATACCTACCCTCCCACAGCAATGACATCACACAAGATGGAGGCAGTACTCCGATAGGGAGATATTGTGTGGGCAGCAGAGTGTTTTGTTACCTTCAGGAAACCACCAGATAAGGCCATACAACATCTAGCAGATATAGATGCCTTATTGTAGAAGCACAAAGTAGTATTCGGAGATCGTGGCAGCAGGTCGACCTCCAAATAGGGGATTTGAACACAGTTTTGGGGTAGGAGACTTCATTTATTTCCGCCTCCAACCTTATCGACAATCATTTCTTAAAAACAAAGGAGCGAAAAAACTCAAACCTTGCTTCTATGGTCCATACAAGATAATCCGGAAGGTTGGAGAGATAGCATATGAGCTAAAACTACCCACAGAAAGCAAGATTCACAACGTATTTCATGTCTCCAACCTCAAGAAGGTGGTCGGTTAGCAGATTGCTACATCTTCTGAGCTACCCGCCCTTGATGATGAGGTAAAATCGATTCGGATTCCTTAACGCATCCTAGAGGTGTGAGAGCGAAAACTAAGGAACAAAATCATCAGAGACTACTTAGTTCAGTGGAGAGATCTGCCTATAGAGGAGGCCAGTTGGGAGGGAGAACAAGTATTACAGAACATAGCTTTACAGTTTCTTAAGGACAATAAAATTCAAGCGGGGAGGACTGTAATGTCCTCTTATGCTTAAGCATTGCAGACCAGGCCGCTAACCTATATGATTCCCATAGGTTCAAGCGGGAACTGACAGTCAAGGAATGAGCTGTGGATTGATGCCATATAGGAAGATCTAGGGCATCGATATTATATCATTATTGGGTATACGAGGGCCACCAAATCCAAAGGCCACCTGCATGCATGAAATCTGAGTACTATTTCAGGATGCATGCACCCGATTGAGTCTCAATGCACCTGCATGCAAGTCAACTGCAAATTAGAAGTTAAAGTGACCTAATTAGGTCAAAAGTTAGCTTATTTGCAGTTGAAAGTTATAAACGAAAGGTAAAGTGAATGGAGAAGGACACTTTATGATTATTATTGATTTGGAGCTTTTGAGTAGCAGCACAACAGTTGGGGTTGAAGACAACGTCTTCATCTAACGAGGTTTCGGTAGTGAAATATCTACCCTAGTCTCCTTTAAGGTAGACCATCCAGGTCCACCATCAGCTCTTCATCTTATTCATCCATATACAGTTATTCAGCACCATTAGAAGGTTGTTTGCAGGGACACGTGTGCAGCCGTACGGGGGGGGGTTTAGCTGGAAAACCCCAAAGCATTCGCGGGGTCCCCATATCTCCATTTATCTTCAAATCACAGGAACCATTCTCATCATCAGGATCATCCTTTAGTACCAGGTGATTATCTGCTTCCAGTTTGCTCACTCGAAGCAGTTCTCATCAGTTTTGTGTAGCTGGGGGTGTGAGGAGCTAAACTAGCAAACCAATTCGCTAGCCATCTTAGAGTGGTCAGAACTTCTGCATGCTTTAGGAAACCTCTTGGACATGGGAAGACCTTCATTCCTACAAATTCTCACCTTCATCAGACAACTCCTTTACCAAAAATGCCATCTTAGCTGATTGAGGGGTTCATGTTGTTGGGGTAACACCGAAGGTAAGGAGCACTAGTTCTTCACCAGATCAGTTCTCGATGCATGCATATTATCTTTGGAGCATTGTTAGCCATCATTATCAGTGGTAAGTGTTGATCTGTCACCATAAAATCTTTTCCCTAGTTAGCTATAAAATAGGGTCATTTGCTCGGCACTTTGCATGCAAGTTTATTTTCAGTATTATTGTAAATCGGGAGGCTTAAGCAAGCCCTAGAATAGAAAACAGTGGAATATCCACATCTGGGATATTACACATTTCATTGTTAAACAACCACACTGCAATTATGAGCATGTTATGCATTCCCAGCTATGGAAAAACTAGAAATTGTAACTAGAAATTAAGCTAAGTTTTAGAGTTTCTAAACTACCTAGAAATTCATGTGGATGGTGAAATCCAATGAGAAATCCATAAATATAAACCATGCAGTGAAATCGGGAGTTCCAAAATATGAAAAATCCATAGAAAGACCCAGATTCAGAAGCTCGACAGTTAAATTTCGTGATTGAGAGTCACGTGGCCAGAATTGGGAAAAATCCAAGAGCGAGTTGAACTGGGAGAGAGATCATAGGGTTGAATTGCTTGATAAACTTGGAAGTGAAGGAAAGTGAAGGCAAGAATCTATGAAGATTTACCAGCTTGGACCTTCGTATGCCCACCCTAAAGAGCATTGGAGGGAAGGGGCGCATAAGGGACTGTGTAGCAGAGAAGGGGATCTTTCTTTTGTTGGGCGTGGTAGGTATTGTGCGTTCCAATGCTAGGTGTGATCAATTGAGATGCTTGCAGCTCTGCGGTTGAGCTCATTGGCTTAACATTTTCCTTTCCTACCTCCCTGTATATTTGATAAACCTAGTAGTGTGTTGGCTAGCATGAGTGATCATGCCTATGGTAGTCAGTGAGCCTAAGTAGTTCCTCCTTAGTGGATACATAGCCCCAACTCGGAGGAGGTCTTTCAACTGAAATATTGTAGGATGGATAGAGACCTACGCATGGGTCGAACGTTTGCTTTTCTATGTTAGATTGAATAAATTGGGCCTATTGAATTATTAAATTAAATGTATGTGAATAGCCTAAAAATAAGTTGAGTTTTGTGCATTATTTTGTTGTTATGCTTGTGATGAACATTCTTGTATTACATGCTATACATGTACACTAATAGTGTATTTTGTTTCTTCACTAATATAATAAGTTACGAAGTTAGAAAGGAGTGTATTGTAACAAATACTATGAAGCTGAGATTTAATGTGGGTGTAAACAAGATACTCTTAAAAAAAATGACTTTCATTATGAATATTCATAAACTCACAATGATAACAAATCATTTAATAATATTCATCTTATATAATATAGTTTTATTAATTTAATTATTTTTTAATTATTTATTATTAAAATATTAAATTTAGAATAATAAAATAATAAATAACTAATTAATTATCATTTAAATATTAAATACTATTTTTAAAACAACGATTCACAGTATGCAATTCATTTCTTTATTTTAATTTTCACCTTGTGAATACTCTTCGTACTTGTTGCATTATTCAAGTGAAAATGAGTCAAATAGTAAATCCTCAAATATGTCAATACTTAATTTATGTAATATATGACAGGCATTTCATAATTGATTAAACACATGAACATTGAAGATGAAAATCACTTCCTCTTAGAGTGTCCTTGGTACACCCACATTAGATATCAGTTCCATAATCTTTGTTGCAATACCGACTTTCCTAGCCTTTTAACTTGCCAAAATTATAGTGAGCTTGAAACGCTTCTCTCCAAGCTCTTTGAGCATAGAAATACAATTTTAAAACAAACTAAATAATTTGTTTCTTTAGGTGCGATATACCAAATTTTGGTCTCGAAGAGATTAACCATCATCATCATCATATTTTTTTTTTAATTTATTTGAAAATATATTCATTTTTCAATCTCATTTTGCAATATATATAAATGATATACATTTAACTTATTGATATAAAACTAAATATATGTAAAAAAAATTAAAATAATTCACATTTATTTTTAACATAATTAATTACAAGTGTATTTATTATTAAATGAAGTAAATATAAATTATATTTTATATTTTAACACCTTATGCTAGGTTTTTTTTTTGTAACGCTACACAAATCTATTAAAATATGAAAACAAAATATACAAAAATAACCCTGACCAGAGGAGGTCTCACGTGATGAAGCCACCACCCAAGCCTCTCAAAAATTGAGGGTCGTCTGAGAAAAACAAAGATGATATTGTTCATGCCGGTAAGATTGGTAGAGTACCCAGTTTTAGACATAGACACAGACATCGTTACAATGTTCATTTTCAAAAATAAACAAAGACATAACCAAACTAGACAATTCTGGCATAAAAACCTGAAATGATATTTCATTTCTACAGATGATGAGAGCATGCTTCAAGATGGGGGGTTTTCCTCGATGATGGGGCATCCCCACCTTTCCTCCTGTGAAGGACTGGATGAGTTGGTGGCAGTTGTTGGAGCAAATTGAGACTTTTGCTGATGTTGTTCCGACTTCTGGCTATCCATGTTCTTTAGACATTTGAACAACGGCTCCACTGTCGAAGGGATGGGGAAAGGTAGTGCCTGTGGGGTCGGAATCGTGCTGGAATCCCACGAAATGCCCCCTATCGCACTCCCACTGCCACCTCCCCCAAGATCGACATGCCCAGGGTTTCCAACCGTGCCTTTCCTCGAAAACGTATTGTCTAGTGTTGTTAGTTGAAAATCAATTTCCGCCATTTTGGCTTTCATTGCAAGAACATAATCACGAGCGTCTGACCAATTGCTAAGCATGTATTCAATAAGATTGCATAACATACTTTTTACAAGGTAATAGTGATTAACCTGGCTTCCATCCTGCCCAGAAGCAAGCCGTTGGCAGACGACTTTCCCCTCACAATCTTCAACAAGAATGCAAACCTGAGGAGAGATGTGATTTTCATAATCTTCTGTGACATGCAGGCTACACCCGCGTTGGGCTTTGCCCTTGCCCGAGCTAGTGTGACGCGGCGTTCCCCTTTGTCTGGACATGAATGTCAGACAAAACCTCGACAAAAGCAGAAGGAGAGCGTGGTGGTCACTGGAACGAGCAAGTAGTGCGAAAATATCCCGACAGAACCAAGGCACCCCCTTGAGGCAGAGGCCAGACTTCCAAGCGTGCAGCGAACGCGAAATTACTCAGAGCAGGACTCAACCCCGAAAAGATAGTGAAGCCATTATCCATGGAGAAGATAACCCTTGCCTAACCTGACCATGTACCTACGCGCATTGAACAAACCTGCAATGCGATGAAAGCTTAGGAGGAGGACACGATGTTGCCACCCTTCATCGTAGGTGTCGAAATGACTTGCGGATCTTCTCCCACGCGAGAAGAACGTCGAGAGGGCTGGAGGGTTGGGTTGATGGACGTGTCGGTTGCATGTTGATCGCCACGCAGAGGGTGCATGGACCGAGGCGTGGCGCAATGATGGGCTGCTGCGTTGTCACCCGCATCCAGGGAACACCTTATGCTAGTTGATATAAATTATATATAGACTTAAATAAAATATTAAAAAAATTAAACTAAGGTAGATCCATTTTAAATTTGGATTTATCACATACTTAGAAATTCAAATGTTAAAAAATATATATCTCAAGAAACTAGATCTTTTTAGGTGTTTAATAAATCTGGATTTAAAATGTCTATGCTCATATTTAAAATCTACAATTTTGAAATTAGCATATTAAAATATAAAGTAATCATTTTGAAACATGTTTCCATAAAACTTGCCAGTGTGAAATAGTAATCCTAAAATTCAAGCCTGAGATTAAAAGTCAGGAAGAAGTGTTGTCTTTATTGGTTTTAATTAAGATATTATAAACATAACATATTTAAGATAATATATATTTTTGACTCGCACAAGAAGCTAGGCAATGCGTTCCCACTTGTACTGTTTGCATGCATCCTCACGGGTAGATGCTGTACGTGCTTATGTACTAACCAAAAGTTACATCTTATACCTCTTTTCTTATTTATTCTCCTCTCACTCTAATATACTCACACAAGAAGCAGCTGAGAAGTAATGGAGGAGGAGATCAAAGCATCGAGTCTGAAGCTGCCAATGCCCTCCAGTAGCAGTACCAGAAGCGTGTTGAGGGAACAAGCCTTGGCAGCCTGGCGCTTCCGGCACTTCGATAGGACCAAAGACCAGGATGCTCACGCGGCCTGGATCTTTAAGGCCTCCCAGCGAGATGCAGAAATCGTAACGAGGGCGATGGTGACGGAATTGAACTCCAGACCGGCGGAATTAGAAATTATCATCAAGACTTCAAACGAGAAGAACGCGGGACCTTCCACGAGCGAGATACCGTCATCGTCCATTTCCAGTTGTGATCCGGGCAGCCCTTCCGAGACCGCCGTCGAAGCAAAAGCAAAAGTATGCGCAAGCGTGGAAGATTCGGATTCCAAGGCTGGCCAATCTGAGGCTCCGGAGACTCGAATCCTGCACGCAGAGGCGTTGTCAAGGTCCTGTAAAAACCAGAGATCAATCCCGGCGATGAAGAATTTCAGCAGCAAGAAGCGGTCGCGAAAGAAAAACAGGGCAGCTCCTATCACTATTATGACGGCAGATCGCAATGAATTCCGAGCAATAGTTCAGCAGATGACGGGTTTCCCCCATCGAAAACAGGAGCAAGGCGGCCCCCTCTCTCTTGAAGCCATAGCCAAAGCGGCCCGGCCAAATGGGTAGCAATATCATCCCCTCCGCCTCTTCGTCCCTGGGGCTTCCCTGTCATTGCCATAATAGCTTCATTTTAAACCGTTTTTTCACTTTCTGTTTGTTTTGAACCTAAAGTTATGCAAACGCTGTAAATGTTTTAAAAGATATGACTGCTGGTCATTTATCAGACCAGCTTGATAAGCCAATGCACAATGTATTTTTATGTGTAAATAAAGCGCATTTTAGCGGTAATTATGGTTTTGTATGGCTGATCTTTCGGAGGTTTTCCAAAGCACAATTGTCTCCCGATGAATAAGGAAAACCCTACCCTGCTTATGGGAATTGGGAAAGGTATCGTCCGCCAAGTTTAGAGGCGCTTATGAAAGTCGTTGCGAAATATTTCCGTGGATTAAATACAGAGAAACCCCAGACGACAGAAGCGAAAATGTGAAGAAAACTGAGCCTACGTACAAAAATGACACTTCCAGATTAACCAAAAAGGATTCTGACACTTGCAACTTAGTACCGTATTGATTTCATTATAACATTACATTGTGGTGATTCTATGGAACAATAATGTATTTCATTTTCAATTTTTATTTTATGTTATAATGACACTTCCATGGCCACATGAATACCTTGCAACTGGCTAGTTGAGGGGACTGAAAAATTCTGAGGTGTAATTTCAACGGAGATAGGGAGAGTTTGGAGAGCTTCTTAATGGCTAATCTTGGTCGTTAAATGGTGTATCCCGGTTTTTCTTGGCCGTTGAATCCGTGGTAGAGGCGAATGCCGTTCTGATCGCACAATTCTCGATATGACAGTACTTTGTATGAGTTGGATGGGTTTTAATGCGCTTTATTAGATCTGTCCGTAGCATTTATCTCCCATCTTTTGTGGAGATGCCACGTTAATCGACTTTTGATTTCATTGTTTTGTGGTATCTGGCTGCGTTTCTCCTCTCATTCGCAATGCTGTGGCGATGGCGCTGATTTTCGTTCCGAAGTGCTGCGATTTTCGGTTTTTGGCCAGGGTTTTTTTTAGGATGCCATTGCATTCGGTTTTTTTTGGTTGATCAGCTCTGTGGTCTTAGCTGCGATACTTAGCAGGTTTGTTCGGTTTTCATTTTCAAAGTCCTCCTTTTAGTTGAGGAACGGGTTGGTGGTTTTGAGCTTTGAAAGCTTGTTTGGCTTTTTGGTTAATCTTGGCTGTTTACTATTCTGGAGTTTCGTGGCCATTGAGGAGGCCTTTTCATCGACCGTGGTGAGCGCTGTGGTTTGTTTGCATTTGCTGGTTTTTGCGGTGTAAAGGTTTGTGTGTATGTCCGCTCTGCATGCTGTGACGACGCTCCGGTTTTCGTTTTGGGATTTGGGCTAGTTTGAGGGTGGGCCGCGAACGAAGATTGGAATCTTGGAGAGCTTGGAGAGCTTGTTTGATCAGTTAATGGCTAATCTTGGCCGTTAACTGGTGTATCCCGGAATTTCTTGGCCGTTGCAATTCGTGGTAAAGGCGAACGCCGTGCATGCAGTGACGACGCTGCTGTTTTCGTTTCTGGAATGCTGTGTTTTTTTGGGGGTTTCTTTCCAAGAGTTTTCATCTGAACTCGGCAACTAGAGACGGTTTTGCTGGGGCTTATTGATGTCTTGGTTTTCTGGTGTTTGCACTGTCTTTTGGCCGATTTGCTGGGGTTCTGGCCTACAGGAGGATAAGCTTCTTATTTGAGGTGCAGGATTTATGTGAGGTTGTATCTGCTTTCAATGGGTTTTCGGATGTAGGTGCAGTTTGGAATTCGTTGCGGTGTCCAGCAGGATTCCTTGACAGAGGTTTTTTGCTGTGGTTTCCGATGCGAATGTAGCAGGTATGCTCAGTTTCTTTCCAGTATTCCTACATTTTTTATTCTCCTCCTTGAGAGCATTGTTTTGTTAGCATAGCTCTAGGGAGCGGGGTCATGATTTTTGGAATTGTGTTGCGAGTTTCTTTGGTGTATTCCTGGCCGGTTATGGGGGTTTTCTGGGGTTTCTATTGGTTGTTGAGAAGGCTTTTCTTGACAGTTGTGAATGTGGTGTCTGTCCATGCTGCGTTTTAAGCTTTTTGTGGCTTTCATTATAGCTGTGGATGCTTTGTTGGTTATCATCTTCTAAGATTTTAGTGATTGGGTTTATCATTTTCTGGGGCGAAGACGTTGCAGCCTGGTTATTTGTGATGGTTTCTTGGGGTCTTCGTTCGGGATTTAAGTCCTGATTTCTGGAGATGGTTTTTCCTGTCCTCGGTGCTGTGTGTTACTCTCTAGTTTTTTTTGTGTTGTTTTTGGCCGATTCTGGGTTGGGGGATTGGCTCGTTTTTGATATGTTGCTTCGGGCGACGAAAACTCTGGCCCGTACTCCGCTAGGGCACCTGCATTGTATCAAGCAGGGTAATGGAGTGGAGAAAAGGCTTTCTACTACCTATTTGCCTTTTAATTTGGGAGAATCGGGGTCTACCCTTGGTCTGGATGAAAATTTGGATAAGGTTTTTTCATCTGTGGACTGTTTGGATGGAGGTCAAGTATGGGTGGGCGACCTTTGTTGAAACCTTTACCTCCTTGTCCTGTTGATCATGTTCCTTCGGGACATTTGGCTTGTTCTCAACAGAATTTAGGAGAAGATAATTGTGTTCCTGTGGTTTACTCTCTAGGGAAGGTTTTGGGAATTAGGGATATCTCGTGCCTGGGCCCTAAGGATGTGGATTGTTCGGATTTAGGTTATCAGGTTTCCACTTGCTTGGAAAAGTGTGGGCATTCTTCTCTAATATCACAGTCGACTGGGAATAGTATTTTGGATGGGGATGTGCCTCCATCTTTAAGATTGGGTCTCCAATCAGATTTTTTGGGTTTGATGACTTGCGATTTGGGTATTAGTGATCTTCAGAATGGTCCTGGTTTTCAGGTTGACAAGTCTTACAGCTGTTTGGCTAATCTCCCGGCAGTTGGAAAGGTTCAAGCAGTTAATGATGGCTTGAATGAACAATTGGGATTTAATCCTTTATCTAACGAAAACCATGTCTCTATCAAATCTACTGATTCTGATAATGACTTTGTGCATGATTCTCATTTAGATGTAAGCAAAGGAATTTCTAAGTCTAAGAGGAGGCAGCCTAAACCTATTAAGAAGATTAATCCTGTTTTAATGACTCTGGGGGAAGATGTGCTTTTAAATGATATAGTTCTCACCAATGCTTTGACTTTGGTTGGGAGGTTTGGAAGGCATAATTATAACGCTGAATCTTTGCATGGGTGGGCTGTTAAGGTCTGGTCTGAGATTATCAGTTCTAGTCCTGAGATATTTATGCTTCCAAGGGGATGGATAGCTTTTAAATTTTCTTTAGTTGATGATGCCGATAGGATCTTGGCTGGTGTTTGGAAATGGGATAACGTAGGTCTTCTTATCAAATGATGGACTCCTTTATTTGATCCGCGGAAGGAAAGGTATGACCAAGTTCCTATTTGGGTCAAACTCCCCCATTTACCCTTTGAATTCTGGTCTGCTGATTTCTTTAGACTTGTTGGGAATACCTTAGGTACCCATTTGGAAACTGATTTTACCTATTTACACTCTGGGGTATGTTGCATAGGCCGGGTTCTTGTTCTGCTAGACTTTCGTTTGGGATTACCTACTGAACTGGTCATTAAAAAGGGTAATAGTGATTACTTTCAGCCACTGGACTATTTGGGAATTCCTTTTCAATGTTTTAGATGTCATGGGTTTGGACATCTGGCAAATGAATGCTCTCTTTCTTTTAATAAGCATTCCTTTTCCAAAGTTTGGAGAGTAAAAAAAGTGGGTTTCAGTCTAAAGCAAAGGCTGGAATGCCAGTGGAGGAGAATTTGGACTTACATTCTGTTTCATGTGAATCTGAACCTCTAGCCAATATTAAATCGTTGAGCATCTCCAATTCTATGAACGATCTTGCTAACATTCCCTCTCTAAATCATTTCCCCGAGGCCTTATCTCCTTCTGTTCCGAATTTATCATTGAAGAATTTGGGTTTTGTATCTCCTTGTAAGGCCTCTCCAGTTCTTAGCAAGGGTTACTATCTACGCTCGTGCTCGAAATCTGTTCAGGAGATTTCTAGGCCTGGCAAGGATAAACCTGGGAATCATGAAATAGATAAGGGTCTGATTGGAGATGAAATTGATTCACATTCTGTGATGAGTGGTATTGGGGCGCTTAGAGCAATTTCCCTTAACAAGGTTTCCTTATGATCATCATGACCTTAAATGTTAGGGGTTTGGCTAGTCTTCCCAAGAAACTAGCGGTAATTAGACTTATTGATCAACATGCAGCTGATGTTATCTTTATTCAAGAAACTATGATTGAGGGATGTGTTCTGGTTCAAGAGTTGGAACGATTGATTCATGGTTGGTAGTTCATTTTGGTGGATGCCAAGGGCAGATCAGGTGGACTTATTTTGGGCTGGAAGTCTTGTAATTTTCTTTTTCATAATGCATGGGCTATGAAAGCAGGGTTGTGTGTAGTATTATTTTCATATGATTTACATAAGGAAATTTCCTTTGTTAATCTTTATGCGCCCTATCTGGATAGGGAAATTTTCTGGAATAACTTGATCAAGATGGACTGTTTCTTGACTCCTTATTTAGTTATTGGGGGAGATCTTAATTTTTCTTTGGGTCTTTCTGAAATCTGGGGGGTTAATGCTCAAGTGGATCCTTTAACCAATTTTTTTCTTAATATGTTGGAGAGATTGGGGTTGGTTGACATCAACCCTTTGGTTACTATTCCTACTTGGAGTAATCGCAGAGTTGGTTCTGAGGGTATTTGTAAACGGTTGGATCGTCTCTTAGTTTCGGCTAATTTCTTAGATTGTGATTTCCTTATTAAACAATGGATTGGGTGTGGAGGTGTTTCTGACCATCAATCTGTCTTCATGCATATTTCTTCTCAGTATCCCAAGGCCCATAGTCCTTTCAAGTTTAATGCTGGATGGCTAGATCATATTGACTTGGTTGAAGCTTTAAAAGATTCTTGGGTTCCTTTTGATGCTAGGGTTGCTTTATCTCCTGAGTCACAATTCAGTGAGAATCTTAAACGGATTAAAGCAATTTCTATTAGGTGGTCATTGAATAAAAAAGCTCAGAACATTAAAGATTTGGTTGATATTGAATTCGAGCTGAAAAGATTTCATGATAGGCATATTTTTGGTATTACTTCAGTGGTTGATAAAGATTTTCTGATTGAAATAGAATCTCGCAAGAGTGCTATTCTTCTTTTTTGGGAAAAGGAGGCTCGTCAGAAAAGTAGGGCGTTATGGTTGAGCTGTGGTGATGATAATACTCCTTTCTTTCACAAATTTGCTGCCCATAGGAAATGGCGTAATTCTATTTGGAAACTTTATGATGACTCTGGAAATCTTGTGGAAGGGTCTGAGGCTATAGCTGAGGCTGGGATTCAGCATTTTGATAGCCTTTTTAAAGAAGAAGCTGACCTCCATCTTCCATAGATTGTTCAAAGTTCTGGACATTTTCCATCTTCTGTTTCAGAGGATGAAAATGCTAAGCTTATGCAGGCTATTACTCTTAAAGATATCAAGCATATATTATCCATCAGCAAAAATGATAAGAGTCCTGGACTTGATGGTATACCTGTTGAGGTGTATAGACGTTTGTTTGATGTTCTGGGGGAAGACCTTCTAAGAGTCATTGAATTGTCCAGGGTAAGTGGAAAGATTTCAGGTGTTTTTAATTCTACCTTTCTTGCTCTTATTCCTAAGATTGATAGTCCTTTATCTTTTGAGGATTTTAGGCCTATTTCTCTGTGTAATTTTGTATACAAAATTATTGGTAAGATTATCTCAATCAGAATCAGAAATGTTTTGGGTAGATATATTTCTGGTGAACAGTTTGGATTTTTGCCGGGAAGGCAGATACATGATGCTGTAGGTGTTATTCAGGAAGGTATGCATACTATGCATGTTAAATCCCTAAAATCTGTTATGATTAAGATCGATCTTTCTAAAGCCTATGATCGAGTCAGCTGGGTCTATCTTCGGGTTATTCTTGCAAAAATGGGTTTCGCAGGAAACTTTATTGTGTGGGTTATGAGCAATCTTTCTTCTGTTTCTTTTTCTCTGCTCATCAATGGTGTTGCTACCAAATTTTTTAATTCTGGTAGGGGACTTAGACAGGGGTGTCCCTTGGCACCACTTCTGTTTCTTATTGTGGTTGAAGGCCTTGGGAGGGCTATTCTTCATGCTAAACTCAGTGAGACTTATCATGGTTTATCTTTTGGTAATAATATAGTTTTAACCCATGTTCTCTTTGTGGATGGCATTGTCATGGTTAATGATGGTTCTGATTTGTCTCTTTCTACTCTTTATGAGATATTGATGCATTTCTATAAGGAATATGGGATGCAAATAAATGATAATAAATCTTCTTTATACTTCTCCTGTATGGAAGATTCTGAAGTTATTACATTACAGAATATCTTCAGTTTCCCTATTGATAGAATTGAACATGGCATGAAGTACCTTGGTTTTCATCTTAAACCATGCAGATATCTTATTAGGGATTGGCATTGGATGATTATTAAAGTTGAACAAAGGATTCAAAATTGGAGCTTCCGTTGGTTGTCAAAAGGAGGAAAGCTGATTTTGATTAAAGTTGTTTTAGAGGCTATTCTAGTTTATTGGATGCATTTCTGGGTACCATTGGGGGTAATAGATAAAATCAGAAAGCGTTGTTTTAATTATCTCTGGGATGGTTTACAGAACTCTTCAAGTTTAACCCGGATATCATGGAAGTCTCTTGCTATGCCTAAATCTATGGGTGGATGGGGACTTAAAGTCCCTGTCTTATTTGCAAAGGCTCTTGCAGCAAAAAATGTCTGGAACATCATTCATGGTTCGGGTTTATGGGTTAAGATAGCAATTCAGAAATATATTTATCCAATGAATATTCAGGAATGGATAAGATCTTCTGTTAAAAAGAAAAAGAATATTTATATTTGCTGGAAAGCTGTTATATGGGCTTTCGATCTCATTGGAAATTTTCTGGTCTAGAAAATTGGTACTGGTAATGCTATCCATATTGGTTTAGATCCATGGTTTGGCTGTAAATGGAGACATGCTCTTCCTATCCCTATGTTAGAAATATTACATTTATTTGGCTTTCATTTTCTTTCTGATATTGGAATTCTAGGTTCTGTTTTGATGTCTCAAAAATGGCTTTCTGCTGAGTCCATTGGATTTATTGACCCTCATGAGATTGCTGCTTGGAATGGATATATTGCCATTCTTAAGTCTAGCCATGTTAGACTTTTTGCTGCAGAGGATTGTCTTATCTGGAATCTCTCTAAAGTAGGCAAGTATTCTCCTAAAGAGGGTTATGCTGAGCTTATTAATAGAGAAGTGGAATCGGTCTGGTGGTGGAAGGTCTTATGGAAGATGAAGTGTCCCTTAAAAACTAAAGTCTTTAGTTGGTTTCTTCTTTCTGGTAAAGCATTGACTTGGGATGTTCTTTGCTTGAGGGGTAGAGAAGGTCCTGGAAGATGTTTTTTATGCAAACAGAGCTGTGAATCCAATCTTCATATTGCAGTAGAATGTCCTTTTACTCAATCTGTTTGGTCAATTATTGAGGATCATTTGAAACTTAATAATTTATGGTATGGTGAATCTCTATCTGCTTGTCTTAAAAACTGGTATTTTCTATCACAAGTGGCACTTATCAAACCCCTACCTATCATTGTTCTTTGGTTTATATGGAAAGCAAGAAATCGATCCTGTTTTGAGGATCTTGTCACAACTCCTGCACAGGTATCAAGCTATAGCTTGGGTTTGTTAAAGAATTTACCACAGTCCTCATCTGTGGTCTCTATTAGAACAATTTTTGTGGAAGAAATTGATAAATCTTATGCCTGGAGTTACTTTGATGGATCCGCAGCTGGGGATCCAATGATTTGTGGGGCTGGAGGTATTTTGTTCATATCTGATAGTCATTATGTTTCTTTCAAAGCAGGTTTAGGCTTGGGTACTAATAATTATGCAGAATTATGTGCACTTAAGCTTCTCCTTAGGCTGTCCCGGAAATATAATTTGGATAAAATTCAAGTTTTTGGGGATTCTCAGTTAGTTATCAATTGGGCTTCGGGCAAGTATCGTTTATTAAATCTTGATCTAGCCATGATTCTTCAAGATGTTCATTGTTTAGTTGATAGTCATGATTATGTGTCTCTCAAACACATTTATAGGGAATGAAATTTCAAAGCAGATTCATTGGCTAAAGCAGGTGGCAGCATTCTTGAAGGATCTTGGGTTACATATGATCAGAGAGGGGCAGATATTGTGGAAACTTTTCAGGTCTTTCTAACATGTTCTATGGCTGATTTGCAGTTCATGTTTTGTTTTTGGGACTCATGCATTTCTGTTTCTGGAAGATTCTTATGATTTCTTATATTTTTGGAGATTATGCTTGGGCATTTCTGATCTTCATGATTTGTGGCACCCTTGATACATGATGCTCTGGCTGAAATATTTTATGCTTCATTTTGGTGATATCAAGCAAACATTCTAAGAGCATGACATGCGGGCTGATGGTCTCTTTGATGGTCTTTTTGTTCTGGAGTTGTAATGGAAATGAATTTTTTTCTTTGGATGGCCTTTTGGCCAGTTTATTAGCTGCTGATTATTTGATCAGCTATGATTTTTTCATACTTATTGAGGCTTTTTTAGCCAGCTAGTTATGCTCTGGTATGCTTTTGCTTGTGATCACCTTTCAATTCACAGTTTATCTGACCTGAGTGATCAGGAATGATGAAAAAAGTCTGCTAAGATCAGACTTATTTTTGGTGTATGGCTGCTCATATTTGAACTCTTTTATGCTGATAAGTATAACTTTATGACATGGTTATGGTTATTGTGCTCTTCCTGAGGCAAGTAACTGATTGTAATGACAACTTCTTAGTTGGTTTTGTATAATGGACCTTGAAGGCCATCTATTGAATGTGAATAAAATATTTACGAATTTTTTTCTTTGGAAAAAATGAATACCTTGCAACTTAGTACCGTATTGATTTCATTATAACATTACATTGTCGTGATTCTATGGAACAATAATGTATTTCATTTTCAATTTTTATTTTATAGTTGAAAACTTTGGTAGTATTTTTTATCTTTTAACCAACCAAACATTACTAAGGGATCAAATGTATTTTGAATAAATTAATTTAGATTTATTTTAGCTTTTAGATTATCATATAATCATTTTTTTAAGTGTAAAAGTTTGTATTTTTAGAAATTTAGTGTTTAGACTTGATAAGTTTATGGTAATTTTAAAAAGGTGTAATTATATTTTAAAATTAATTATTTCAATTTTAATTAATTGGAATATTATTTTGATTTTGATTAAAACTTTGTATTTTTAAGAATTTTATGCTTAAATTTAAAGTTAAAATAGATTTATTGTAATTTAATAAAGTGTACTTATGGGTTATAATTAATTTTTTCAATTTTAATTAATTGAAATATATTATGATTTTAAAGTTTAATTTTTTGTATAATTAATATTTTATTAATTTATTAATATACTATTTCCATTTTATCTAAATAAACTAAAGTCATAATATAAGATGGTAATGATAAACGAGTCTTTATAAATATATAAGTAAGTGGCTTCACATGATTGAAATACTCTCACATCTAAGACTCTTTATGCTAGGAAGATGAATTTGGGCTCTGCAACTTCATGCGAGGTTCGGGGTTTGGGTACCAAGGAGGAAGGTTCAACGGAGTACCAGCAGGGAAGAAGCGTCTTAGCAAGGCGGCTAAGGATGGTTCCTTATCCTCCTCGTGGGGAGAGGGACCATGGGAAGAATGCATCCTCGGAGGAGGGACCTACAAACCCCTCTATGATCTCGGGAATGGAAACTGAAAAGGGAAAAGGAATAGTCAGTCCATTTGACACGCTCAGAGACAGGGAAGGCTCTAGTGGGATCAATAAGGAGGAAACAACTAATCAGGGAACAAGAAGGACAAGGCAATGTGTCCCAAAATCCAAGAAGGTCCCAAAGTTGCAGATCAAATAAAAAAGAGTCAGTGAAGACATTCAATACATGAAAGAACACGCTCTCATAGGAAAATTTGTGGGGATTTGGCCAACAGAAAAGACCTGGTCTGGTGGATAAACACCACATGGAAACCCCAAGGCCACTACGACCTTCAGTTAGGAGCTAAAGGGTTCTTCACGATAATATTCTTTAATGAAGAAGACCGGATGAGAATTTTTTAGAATGGTCCGTACTTATATAATTCAGCAAGCCTCTTCCTCAGACCATGGAAAGAAAGATTCAACCTTGACAAAGAAAACCTCACGATTGCCCCAGTATGGATAAGAATGTACTCTCTTCCAATGGAGTATTGTAAGGAAGAAATTCTGATGGATATAGGGAATACGTTGGGGAATTTCATCAAAGTCTCAGAAAAAAATTGACAAAGAAAATACATATCGTATGCCAGAATCTGTATCTACCTTGACATATCCAGGGACCTACCAGATGGAATCGATCTAACATGGGAAGACGAAGAATGGTTCCAGGCAATAGACTATGAACAGATCCCGTTTAGATGCAGAAGATGTCATGAGCATGGACATCTATTCCAGGATTGCCCACAAAATAAAAGACCAGGAGGGAATAAAGATCAGGACAATCAATATGCTGATGGGTTCACCAAAACCAAAAACAAGAAAAGACAAGAAAGAAAGACATCAGGACCAGAGATTAACAAAAGAGTGCAAACCCAAAATAGGTATGAGATCCTACAAGAAGATAAGGAAATTAGCAAAGAAGTCCAACAAATAGAGCAGAATAAGGTAAACAATAAAGAACACCAACATAGGGAAGAGACTAAAGACAACCAGGAGAAGGAGACAGAGACAATCCCAAAAAAGCAACAAGAAACTATCAAAACCTCTACAGATCAACTTCTCCAGAGGCAGCAAGAGACAATCGAAAGTCTTAGAGACATTTGAACCCGCATCGGAAGACATGGATATAGGAGATCTGGATCTGGAAGGATTTGAAGCTTCCTGCTATGACAAGACTCCAACCCAGATTCCCCCATAGCAAGTCTCCCTGCTGGAGAAGGTGATAATCCAAGCTAAAAACATGAATTCCTTGGGAGTAGTGGTTGAATCTCTCAAACACACAGATGGAAAGAAGAAACTAAAAAAAGAAAAGCGGGGAAGGCCAAGCAATGTACAAAGAATCAAAGCTATAGGAGAGCAACTAGTGGCTTCAGGGAAGTATCCAACTATAGATGCTTCTCTTTCTCCATCCATATAACCAAGTATTGATGCAAATTATATCCTAGAACATTAGAGGTTGCAGTAGCACTCTGAAAATCTGTCTTCTCAGAAGAAGGATTGAAAAAGAAAAATCTGGGATCGTCTTTCTGCAAGAAACAAAATGCTCGAACGAAGAGCTAACAAGTATAGCCCGAAAAATATGGAAGGGTTGTGAATCAGTAGCGATAGATGCCAAAGGGGCAGCATGAGGGTTGGGCATTCTTTGGAATCCTCGAGAGGTTGACCTCTCAGGATTCCAAGCAACTCCATTTTCACTCTCTGCAGAATTCCACATTTTAGTTACTAGAATAAAAGGATTTCTGACTAATGTTTATGGGCCCCCGAGGGCAGAGCATAAATTATCCTTTCTGGACTCGCTCTCTGATATCAAATAAATTACTGAGGACAAATCATGGATCCTAGGTGGAGATTTCAACCTAAGGAACCTAGAAGAGAAAAAAGGTGGTATACAGAACTTAAACCCTGCAAGTGCTCAATTTAATGATTTAATTGATTACCTTAATTTGATATATGTTAGAACTTCTAATGGTATATTCACGTGGAACAACAAACAAGTTAGAGACAGAGGGATATCCTGTCAGCTTGACCGCTTTTTAATTTCAGAATCTATCATGATGGCCGGTGGAGAATTAAGAGCGATGGTACTTCCAGCGGCAGGATCGGATCACCAGCCTATCAGTCTGGAATGGAATAATGTAGGGATAAATCCTCGTAGACCATTCAGATTTGAAAAAATTTGGCTCCTCCAAGCGGATTTCCATGAGAAACTCAAGGAATGGTGGGAAGGCTTCCCACCCATTAGAGGCACCCGAATGTATCAATTCCAATAGAAACTTAAAATATTGAAAGTTAACATTAAAAAATGGAATAAGGAGTCCTATGGTAATATATTTCAAGAAAAATAGGCTCTAGAGAGTAAGCTATAGCTGAACCAGGCTCAAGGGATGAGTATGGTATTTTTGGAGGAGTTAAGGATATAAGAAAAAAGCTTGTTACAAGAATTCAGCCAATGAGAACAACAGGAGGAAGTCTACTGGAACTAGAAGGCAAGGGTCAAATGGCTCCAAGAAGGGGAACGCAACACCAGCTTCTTTCACAAAGCGGCCATCCAACACAGACAGGGGAATCCATTGGACAAGTTGAATATGGAGGACGAGAATATAGTCGAAACTCAAGAAGAATTAGAAACCACTTTGAACTCTTATTTTGCTAAGATTTTGCAGGAACTAGAAGAAGACAGAGAGGAAGCTCAGAGAGAAGTGTTTCGACATATCCCCAAGATTATCACGGAAGAACAAAATCACATATTGGGAAAATCCATTGAGATTATGGAAGTGGAGATGGCTATTAAGCAAATGGCAAAAGACAAAGCTTCGGGGCCGGATGGGTTCACTATGAATTTTTTCCATGCTTGTTGGGATTGGTTAAAAGAGGAAATATGGGCCTTGGTGGAAGACTCTAGGAAGATAGGGAATATCCTAAGAGCTCTTAACTCTACATTTCTAACACTCATCCCCAAAGAAAATGGTACAGAGGATCCCGGGAAACTAAGACTGATTGCTCTATGTAATATCATCTGCAAAATCATCTCTAAGGTTATGGCCAATCATCTGAGGCCCCTAATACCACTCATCATCTCACTGGAACAGGCTGGGTTCATGGAAGGAAAGCAAATCCTGGATGGCATTATTTTGGTCCACAAAACAATTCATTCACTTAAAACCACAAAGACTCTAGGTATGCTCCTAAAACTGGATCTCTCGAAAGCATATGACAAATTCAATTGGAATTTTTTGGCAGGAATTCTTAGAGTTTTTGGTTTCTCAGACGATTGGAAAAACTGGATCATGAATATGGTCTCTTCGATATTTTTTTTCAATCTTGGTCAATGGCTCCCCTTCAACCCCCTTCAACGCTTCTATAGGAATAAGGCAATGGGACCCCCTATCTCCCTTCCTTTTCATCATAGTGGCTGAAGGACTAGGAAGGATGCTCAAAAACAGAAGATCTGAGAACAAGATTTAGGGCTTATCTCTAACTACAGGGTTGGACCCCCATACCCATCAACAGTTCATGGATGATAATATGCTTATGGGACCTTCATCGGTCCAGGAGGCCGGGGGCATCAAAGATAGTTTGAACACATTCCTGGAATAAAGTGGTCTAGAAATCAACAAGGAAAAGTCTCAGACTTACTTCTTCAATACCCCGAGAATTACCAAAAGGAATATCCTCATAATCCTGGAGTTTTCAAAAGGAAGACTTCCATCAAAATATCTGGGAGCACCGCTAGTGGAATCAACTATTAGACAAATCTCTTGGAAGGAGTTGTTGGATAAAATCAAACAGAAGCTCAACCGCTGGACCTTCAAAGCCCTTAATTTTCTGAGCAGACTCATCCTGGTGAAATCGGTTCTACATGCAATGCCTTTATATCTATTCTCGGTGCTGGAAGCTTCGAAATCATTCATCAAACAAATCAGAAATATTCAGAGAAATTTCCCATGGGGAGGATCGGAAGGTCATAGGAAATGGCCTTTGGTGGATTGGAAAACCATATGTACTCCTAAGGCAGTGGGGGGCCTAGGACTACGAGATCCTCTAGACAATAACAAGGTGATGAGTGCCAAAATATGGTGGAGGTGGATTAATTATGAAGAGGAGCTGTGGGCCAAACTATGTCACCTGAAATATGCTCCCCTCTGGCCCAAGCAATCCCTGGTGCAATTTGGAGAAAACTTACCAGGGTCTAGTATATGGAAAGTGACACAGAAAAATATAGGTATGGTCCACAAGCATAGTTTTTGGGATGTGCGGGACAGTAGAACTACACAATTTGCTAGGGACGCATGGAACCAGGAATAGGTCTAATAAGCGGTGACTACTCCCCTGTTCTAAGTTCCTTTCTTCAGAATCATTCCCGAAGCACGGTGGCGGAATTCTAGGATCCTAGATACAATGACTAGATCTTCAGGGCTTGGAAAGACAATAATTGGTGGCAATCTCAAGCCCCAGGGGAAGATGTATAAGACTTCATGGCAGAGCTTAATCCTAGAAGAATAACCAAGAATGATGGTCCAGACAAACTCAGATGGGGGTACTCCAACATAGGAAATTTCAATCCCAAAGAGGCCCTAGGTCTGGTAACAGGGACTCAGAATATTGAACTAGAAGCCAAATGGGGAAAAATATGGGGAGGAGGATGGTGGCCAAAGGTAATAGTTTTTTGCTGGCTCGTACTCAAACCACGCATCCTAACCTGGGATAACCTTCAGATCAGGGGAATCATTAGACCCTCTAGGTGTCGTATGTGCGAGGACAGTAATGAAACTATCAACCATCTTTTAGATGAATGTCCAGTGGCAGACTCAATCTGGGAAAAAGGAGCGTCCATTTTAAAAAAAAACCACCAACACAAAGGAAGGCCGGATATCACAATTACAGAATGGCCCATGAAGGTATTCAAAAATAAAAATTTTAATAGACTATGGGAGCTTCTCCCCAGTTTTACGGTGTGGGAACTATGGAAAAATCGTAACAATCAAATCTTTGAAAACAAAACCTGGAAAAAAGGGGAAATTTGGGCCATTATAGAAGCACACCTAAAAGAAACAATTACCCTACACCAGTGGACATAGGAATATTTCATAGCAGAAGAAAACGAAAGAATTATTTTGTATGAACTAGAGATTGTTGAATTACCTACCAACAATGCGCTAACCAGACCGGCTCCAACCTCTATTAACAGTGTGAAAACATGGACTAGGCCACCATAAGGATCCTCTAAATTCAATTTCGATGGAGTGGCCAAAGGAAACCCAGACCCTGCAAGATTCAGAGGAGCATTAAGGAACTCAAATGGAATTATTCTCAGCATGCTCTAGGGATCAACTGGCAACAACAAAAATAATATGGTGGAGCTATAAGGCCTAATTAATGGCTTATCATGGGATCTACAGGTGGGCAAGACTCCATTGGTGGTGGAAGGTGATTCACAGATAATAATAAACATGGCTCGATGGATCCAAAATGGTGCATCTACATCACAGGTCTCAAAGAACTGGCGATGGGAAGGCCAGTTGTTTGCTCTCAAAAGGCTCCTAGCAGGACAATCAACCATTTTGTTCTCGCATGTGAGGAGATCGGGAAACAAGGTGGCGGATGCTCTCACGAACGAAGGAGTGGAAAGTTGATGCTCTTTCCATGCAGAATAGCTTGATGACAGGGGAAACAAAAAGGAAATATGGCAACGATGCAAGAAGTTGGCGAAGGATGACAGGGAAGGTAGGTTAGAAATGCACAATTGTAAGACACATCCCAACCTGCAACAGGTGGAAGAGAGTTGGCGCTCCAACTCAATGGGAATTAAGCCATCCATCATATCGTTATCAAGTAACGAGCCTGCAAGCATAGCGGTGGTAGGCATGAAAAGTGGTGAGCTGTCCCATTCTCCACGTGGGGCCGGTGTACCACATGCCTAAACACCCGGTGGTAGTATGAAGCACATGGTCACCGCAGAAGGAACGATCGCCAACAGGAGAGCCTGTCAACCGTCAAATATGCAAAACACTTTGCAGGATTAATACTTTGGTTGATCCGTGAGAGGCAAAGGAGAGGAGCCGACCCTGCGGGCCTGCGGGTACAGATCCCACGTTAGCTATCGCAAGGACGGGGAATTTCATAGATCTCTGTATAATAATGAAGAAGAAGGTGGTGGATCTCCCAGATAGCATGAAATATTTGGTGAAGCACGGTGAAGGGTAGAGAATGATGGAGGTTAAGGAAAAAATCTCGAGCAGATTCAATGCTCCAATCTGGCGGAGGTAAGTTTTGCACTCTATAGATTTACCTAGATAGGATTGCAGGGTCGCATTCACGGTGGCGATTATGTTCCTTTGGGAACCTAGTAACATTCTATGTGGTGTTATCATGTCTCACTATTAGAGAGCCCAGAATAGACATATGGGAAATGGCGGAGGGGAAGGAACTAGTGGGGTGATGCCCAGCCCAAGGAATGATATTCCCTCAATTGAGGAGGATTCGACCCCGCGGTCCTTTAATTGGGGTGACCGGTACATTGCGGAGACACCAATGACAATTGAAGATTTCATTGCCATTAAGGAATTAGATCTCCTTAGGGAGTAAGAGACCCTTATGGGAAGACCCTTGGCGCTCAACCCTTTCTAGATAGTATGAATCCTCCTGGACCGTGATATACAAGCTAAGGTTCATACTGCACAAGGAATAAGGGAGGCTTTGACCCTCATTCGGAGGGGGCAGCAGGAAAGCTCGGCGGGGTTCCGACTTCTTGAACAGATTGCAATGGATATTATGGGTAGCCCAGGGGACAATTCCACCACCCCGATGAACACTCCTGCCAATTTTCCAGCCAACGAAGGTGACAATGCTCTTCATCCTCAGCAACAGGAGTGCCACCCGGGACCAAACCTGGATGCGGGTAGATGAGATTTCAGGACTTTTTTTTGTGGACTTTATGCTTTGCTTCACTGTAAGTAGTGTTGAAGTGTTACAATTTGTTGTTGTTATGGATATGGGATGTTGTTCTGATATGTTTCGGGAATTTTTTGCTGTATGAGAAAAGGAATGAGGCTATAAGGGCCAATTTTTTTGGATGTTTCTAATGCGGTTTATCTACCGGCTGTAAGAAGGAAAGATTTGTATTTAGTGGCTCAGTGCCAAGGGAGGGGTTCTAGTTTCATATGATATCTGTAGGTCTTCATATTGGTTTCAATGTAATGGGCGGCTCCAGTCTTGGTTGATAAGTTAGTATCAGTAGGAGCCATATCTTTGGGCCCAAGTTATGTAATAGGCTTGGATGAATTCCTGCTACATTCAAGTACTCCAGGGACGACCGTTATGAGCCCTGCTTGCTGCCAGACTGGTTTTGTCTAGTACATCTAGCAAAACTAGGTCTGTTTGTATATCATTTTTGTATCACCATTTTGTATTACAATAGAATTTCTCCTGCTTACTGATATATATATGTATGTATGTATGTATGTATGTATGTATATATATATATATATATATATATCAAAACTAGGTCTATTTGTATATCATTTTTGTATCACCATTTTGTATTACAATAGAATTTCTCCTGCTTACTGATATATATATGTATGTATGTATGTATGTATGTATGTATATATATATATATATATATATATCAAAACTAGGTCTATTTGTATATCATTTTTGTATCACCATTTTGTATTACAATAGAATTTCTCCTGCTTACTGATATATATATGTATGTATGTATGTATGTATGTATGTATATATATATATATATATATATATCAAAACTAGGTCTATTTGTATATCATTTTTGTATCACCATTTTGTATTACAATAGAATTTCTCCTGCTTACTGATATATATATGTATGTATGTATGTATGTATGTATGTATATATATATATATATATATATATCAAAACTAGGTCTATTTGTATATCATTTTTGTATCACCATTTTGTATTACAATAGAATTTCTCCTGCTTACTGATATATATATATATATATATATATATATATATATATATATGTATATGTATGTATGTATGTATGTATGTATGTATGTATGTTAACAAATGAATTAGTAGAGAAAGAACATATTTTAAGCTTACTTTTATTACGGGTTAATATTGTTTATCTAACTTAAAAGCAATGTAAGTTGTAATATGTTGATTCAAAGAGAGTGTAGACTATATTCAAAAGAGTCCTTTTGTAATGGTTATACCAATATTTTTTAAATAAAATATTACTAGCATTTGCACCGAGAGGTGCAAAGGAACGTTGAGAGGGTAAAAATATTGAGTCTTTACGCAACTGAACCTTTTTGTATTACCCTGGGAGACTGAAAATTACATTTTAATAATACTTTTGTTGGTACTACTAACCCGACTTACAACTGAGGTTTTACCTTAAGACATGCATGACTAAATACATCAACTAAGGATCAACATATCTCTCTCCCCCTGCCTCTCTCATCCCCTCTTCCTTGATTCATATCTTCCTCCCTCTCTGTCTCTCTCTCTCCCCTGGTCATTTCTCTATCCCTCCTCTCTCTCCCTCTTTTTACCTGACTCTCTCTCTCTCTTTTATATGATAATAAACATACCTTTAAAAAACCTTAGAATTATAGTATCAATTACCTAGATCGCTTCACACAAATCCATGGCCTTTGTATCCAAAGGCTTTTATGATATTATCGATTTTCGACTTTCAAATTTCAAATTGTGGAAGTCAGGAAGATCACTTTTCACATTTATGATTTGTCAGTTTTATGATTTCTTCCCTTTCATGTTCCGAGTTCCGAAACCAGAAGAGCCACATGTTTGTGCATCAAATCTTGACTTTTCGATTTTCGACTTCAGAAGTTTCGGAACGCGAAAATCAGAAACTACTCCTTCTATTTTTGTCGCCTTGGTCTCCGTCGTCCATGTATTCATGACTAAACACATCAAAGGAGGATCAACATATATCTCCGCCGCTGCCTCTCTCCTCCCTGCTTCCTTCTTATTATAGTCCTCTCTTTCTCTCTCTCATTCTCCCATGCCCATTTCTCTCTCCCCCTTCTCTTTCCCTCCTCTCCCTCCCTCTTTTTCCCTCTTTCTCTCTCTCTCTTTTAAATAATAATAAAAATACCTTTAAAAAAAATTAGAATTATAGTAACAATTAGATTGACTGCTTCACACAAATCCATGGGTTTTGTATTCAAAGGTTCTTATGATATTCTCAATTTTCGACTTCCTATTTTCGAATCATGGAAGTCAGCAAGATCAATTTTTACGCTTATGATTTGTCAGTTTTTCGATTTCATCCCTTTCCTGTTTCGAGTTTGGAAACTGAAACAGTCACATGTTTGTGCATCAAACCAGAAATTATGATATTTCTGACTTCCGAAGTTTGGAACGCAGAAATGGGAAACTACAATTTTTTGTACATGTTATCACTTTATCGTTCTATTTTTAATGCTTTGGTCTCCGTCTTCCATGTATTCATGACTAAATACATCAATGGAAGATCAACGTATCTCTCCCCCCTTGGCCCTCTCTTCGACACTTCCTCGCTCCATATCTTCCTCCCTCTCTCTTTGTCTCTCCCTACCTGTTTCTCTCCCCCCCTTCTCTCTCCCTCCTCGTTTTCCCTCTTTCTCTCTCTCTATCTCTCTCTCTAAATAATAATAAAAATACCTTTAAAAAAAGTTAGAATTATAGTAACAGTTACCTAGATCGCTTCACACAAATCCACGTTCTTTGTATCCAAAGGTTTTTATGATATTCTCGATTTTTGATTTTCAATTTTCGGATCGAGGAAGTCAGCAAGATCACTTTTTACACTTATGATTTGTCATTTTTCTGACTTCCTCCATTTCCCATTTGGAGTTCGAAAACCAGAACAGTCACATGTTTGTGCATCAAATATTCGCTTTCTGATTTTCGACTTCCGAAGTTTGGAACGTTGAAATTGGAAAATACAATTTTTTATATTTGATCACTTAGTTGTTCTATTTATGCCGCTTTGGTCTCTGTCGTGCATGTATCCTAGATCTACATTCTAGATCGTTTTGGTTGGAAATACAGAAAGTTTTATTTCCGCATTCCGCACTAAGGAAAGCGAAGCTCGAAAATACAAATTTTTTTATTACAAACTTGTAACTTCCAATTTTCGTATTCCGCACTGTGGAAAGCAGAAGTCAGGAATGGATTTCCTCGATGACTTGAAAAAAATGGATCCCTGATGACTTGAAGCAAATGTTATTAAGTGAAATGTTCATTCTTCTGCAGACGCTTCATTTAGTTGCGAAAAGACTCAATATTTTTACCCTCAAGTCGTTCACGGATTCCATTCTTCCGAACTCCACTTTCTACAGTGCAGAATGCGGAAATCGAAATAGTATTTGTCTCATAATTTTTTTATATCTTATTTGTCGATTTCCTCTTTCTGCATTGCAGAACGCATTTGTTTTTTATTTTGGCAATTTTTGTTTTGATCCTTCCCAATAACTTTTTGGAAATTTTTATTTGCGTGCCTTCATCTTGGCCATTTGTTTTTTGATAGATCCACGGTCTAGATTTGTTTGAATTTTGAGGTTTTTACCATTTGTTTTACTATTTCTAGATATTTTTACTACGCATTCTTTTCACTTAAGCTTACATAGATCGTGTTTCAACATCTCATAATAAACATCTCAGATTTAGCCTAAAAACTGATTAATCATCCATTGCAACAAAACTGGAAAAAAACAATACATAATTACCTTCACCATCATCCTTTGAAAAAAAGATGTTTGTTTAAAATGATGTTTAAATGTATTTGCATCATATTGCGAATTAGGTAAATTGCAAAAAGAGCATTTACTAATGAGTGAAAAGTATTCATGAATAGAATCAAATATTTGTAATTTATATAAATACCAACATGTAAATAGCTCACATCTTTATACATTACAATACATCTAAAATTATGCTATTTAAACTTGAACATAATAGCACTATAATAATAACAACTCTCTATAACCATATTAAATAAATAAATAAGTTTTGACGAGGTTTGCCAAATTTCGAGCATAAATGGCATTCCCCCAATAAAATATGCTTTCCGCAATACGGAAAGCGGCGATCCATTTTTTTCAAGTCATTGGGGAAATCCATTCCCGACTTCCGCTTTCCGCAGTGCAGAACACGAAAATCGAAAGTTACAATTTCGTAATAAAACTTTATGTATTTTCGGCCTCTGCTTTCCACAGTGAAGAATGCAGAAATCAAAACTTTGACTGTTTATTTTGGCAATTTTTGGTTTGATCCGCTTTCCGCAGTGCAGAATGCGGAACCAGGAAACACTAAATCGAAAGTTTCCCAATAATTTTTCCAAAATTTTTATTTGCACATTCATTTGAGGCATTTGTTTTTCTTTATATCCACGGTCTAGATTTTTTTTGCCGTTGAGGTTTTGGCTATATAGTATGTTTGAATTTTTAAGGTTTTTACCATTTGTTTTACTTGTATTTTTACTGTTTCTGGAGATTTTTATTGCACTTTATTTTTCGCTCGAGCTTAAATCTGTCAGTGGTTTTCAAATCTTTCCACCAGGAATTTAACTCGTAACGACTGTTTATCCTGTTATTTTTACACTGCAGTAAGTTTTGACTAGGTTTGCCAAATTTTGAGCATAAATGGCATCTCTTGGTCGCAGAAACACAAGATAAAAAATGACTCTGCAAGAAGAAAGGTCCAAGGACCCAAATGCCAGAGTATTCACAAACACTAGTTGGCGTATTTCTGAAAACCAATATTTGCACTGGTCGAGAATTTATTCTATTTTCAATAATGATGATTTCTCGGGCATTCATCATGACTAGTCGGCTTACATCGGAATTCACAGCTCACAGATCCATCTAATTGCTGACAAACCAGCATTTGTTCCCTACACAAACATAGTGAAGTGGGCACTCGACCACGCTAAGCCTGAGGAGGGACTTTTCAATGACCACATTGGCGTATTTCTAGCGTCGTTCAAACTTGAAATTTTTTCCAAGGCTTATGCGCTTGGACCCTCAAAATGACTACTGAACCGTAACTTCTCTGATGAAGCAATCTCCCATTTCAATTAGGAAGATGTGGTGAAATCATGGATGGACAAAAATACCATGTTTAGTTCACAACCGGGTAGTATCTATCCTACTTCATGGTTTTGGGAACCATTTTCACTACTTGTGGCCATGTTCTACCAGTTATATGGTGAGACAAATTGCACATTTTTCAAAGCAGAATGGGTTCTGGCATCCCAACACATTATTATTGCATGTGAGTCTTTCAATTGGGATCAAATATTATCTGTTAATTTGCAAGAGAAAAGTGATAAATACTAGAAAACCCGGGAAAGAAAAAAACCCCAATTTTACATGTCGGCTTATGTCATGGACGTTTTTTGTGCGACTTCGTTATTTCCTGACCTAGGTTGGAATTGGCAGAAGGATTGTCCACAAGTCCATATTTACTACTTTGACATGTGGGAGGATAATTTTGTTCCTCGCATATATGAGATCTGCGACCTTTTCTCTGAGGGTCCATGTATCATAAGATTTTCAAGGCCAATGCTCCGGCATTTTCAGTAAGATCCATGGCTTTAATTAGTCTGCATGGAGATTGGTACGTCAGGGAATATTTCTCTTATCTTAGAATTTGGGGAAGCAACACCGTGCATTTGTTGGCCAGAATTATTCTAGACGGGATGATTTTACAGGAATTTTCCTTTCAAACTGTCATTGATGGCGCCCATGCAAAATTGGCTAAGCAAAAGAGGAAGACTTGGTGTAAGTTCCCTTTGCATATAGATTCTTTGGTTATGCAGAATTTTATCCATGCAACTATGTTGGGTAAGGAGATTACAACTATGAAGCTGGGAGAAGCTGGAAAAAGGATGCATGATCCTCTTGCTTTCCTCACTACCATTTTTTCTTAGGAAAAGGCTAAGTTCAATTATACACATGAATATTTTCCAAATGATTTGAAGTACGGGGCATTTGTGGATTTTCAGGAAGCGGTGGAAAACATCATTGTTCCAGAGGTAAAGTCCCATGTTTTCAAATATCAGAAAGAAATGAAGGAGTATATCCTTCATTTTAGAAAATTGAAATTTTAAGAAGAGGACAAGGTTGTAAGGAAAAGCATGGAAAGAGAAGCAAGACAACAAGCAACAACAACTTCTTCTTCAGCATCCCAATCCAAAGACAAAGGAAAAGCTGTCATAGAAACCCCTGGGAGTGCTCACTCTTCCCAAGAGATGGAAGCTCTTCAAAGAGGGGAAGAATTCAAACAAGGTCTAGCCAAGCTCAACGCTCAGCTTTGGACACATGTCCAAGAGGCTGAACCTCAACCAAATATCAAGAAAACTCAGCTTGTTTCTCACTAATCAGAAGTGGCTGAAGCATTAGTGAATCAAACAGAGAAAATACCTCAGCAGGTACTCAGGGACCAACAACAATTATAGATAGTTGCAGTTTCCCTTGAAGATAAAGTGCCTCCTCATGTTCCTGTGATCTGACAGGTTGAGCCTCAATCCGAGCATGAGATTGAGATTCATGAAATTGATAGTGATCTAGAGGTGGAGAAAGGAAAGCCCACTTTCCCTATGAATATGTATACCTCCAAGACATATTCTGTCCCTGATTCACAATTTTCAGGAGATATTTTTTCATGCTTTAGTCCCTTATCCCTATTTTTCCCATATAGATTTAAAGCCTATTCTTAAGGACACTTCTACATATCCATTAATATCAGTAGAATTGCCTAGTGATACTCCCCCTCTTTCCCCACGTGTTTCATAAATTCCCCATACAACTCAGACTCTCGCCACATCTTTTCATATTCATTTTTCCCAAGTGGAAACCCCATCCATCTCTAGTATCCCTTCTTCACAAACTAAAACCCCTATTCCCACTTCTTCCACTTCCCTTATATCTATTTTCCCTACTCCCACCTTGGACATTCCTCCCATTAATGTATAAATCCTGGTGTCACAATCAGAACTTCAGTCATCAACTTCAGTGCAAAAATAAGTTGTTTTAGCTGCAGAAGACATGGAAGATTTTGGAGAAGATGCAGTTGTTTCCTTAGGGAAATATTTTTGGAGCAAAAAGGACAAGGCCATTTTGAAGAAAGGTTTGAAGAGGACAAGAGAAGGCACACCAAAACATCTTCCTAGCTTGGATCAAATTGTTTGGAGAATTGATGCCCCTAATGAAAAGGAAGGAGCATTAGGTACAGAAGCTGCTATGGGAGTATTTGCAGGGGCTAACTATAACTTAGTGTCCCAGTTGACTAAGATCTCCTTAGTAAGGAATAGGAACTACATAAAGAAAGGAAGAATTTGGAAGCAACTGAGGCACGATACCTTAAGGATATTGAGCTCCTTAAAAAATACCATCAAGATAAACAAAGACATTCGGAGAAGAAAATCAACAGTCTCAAGAATCAGCTTGAGAAATTAGAGGTCCTGAATAAGGAACAGGCTAATCACAATGCTACCCTAGAGAAGAAACTCAAATAATTACAGATATCTTCAGCTGCCTCATCATTTTCAACATTAACAGCTAAAGAATTTAAATAGCTGGCTTGTAAGGTAAATGGGCAGTATCATCAATCCATGACCACCCTGTATACATGATTGTGTGAAATACAGGAATTGTACAAATCATTTGGAGAACAGTCGGGTGTCCTGCAAGCACCTTTATTAATTCTTGCACATGATCTAGGAACTAGGAATCAAAATCATCAAAGAATAATTGACAAAAATCATGAATTGGAAATAACTGGAATACCAAATAGGTTTCCTCTCTATATATTATATAAATAATAAAGGATTACAATTTCCATACATAGCAATAGCTTAACTCCATGAAGAATTCGAATACCTAAGGGACAATTCGAATTCAGTGAGTGAGTCTAGCTTAACTGACTCTTTGCCATGCAATCTCATTCAGTTAACCACTTGACCAAAACCTTAATTGACTCACCAAACCCTAACTGAAGTTGGAGTGCAATAAATGACTGAATCTCAACTGAAGGAGATCAAACACATGTCATAGCAATCCAATCATCAAGTGCTAGTACTGCATGACTCCAATAAACCCTGATGAGGTTAACTGAAGCTGAACTGACCATCAGAAGTTGGTGAAGGCGCCTTTTTCACTCCAGTTCATTAAAATAATAATAAATAATCATTAAATAATATATTTAATGAATGGAGGCGCCTTAACTGACTGTAACTGATTGGTTGAACTGAAAGTAACCACCAGTTAGCAATTAGGTGCATGAATGTCACACAGATCACCCCTGGAGTGCTCCAGTTAGCCTCCTTGACTGTAGGAGAAGGATAATTTAGCCTCCTTGACTGTAGGTAGGCGTGGGAGTGACTGGGATGATGGTAATTAATGCTTCATTGATGTCAATTAAACTTAGGATAGTGGTTTAACTAGGCCAATTTGATTGAAAGAGTGAGTATGATGGTAAATGTCTCCAACACCCCCCCTTAAGCTATACTCAGGAAGAGTTAGAAAACATAGATGTATAAAATGCTAGGGCCCTGGAAACAAAGGCCATAGGTCACCCTGTACAATAAAGTAACTGCTTAATATAACCAAGAAAACGAGGAAAACCTCATGGGAAAAATACCCCCCCTCAAACTAAGCAGTAAATCAAGAATTTGGTTCTTCTATGCAGCAACATCCTGAGACTGTGCATGTGAACCTCTAAATCCAAACTAAATGAATATGTCTGGAGGAATATTCCACTTTGGAAGAAGAACAATGCACTCAACTGAATCAGAAATATAAACAGCTGCACGGTGAAAAGTGGACCCATGTAGAGTAGCTGAAATCATCTGAAGAGAGAGCAAAGGTTCTTGAGGATTCGAACCATGTGTGGAACACTCAAGAAACTGATATGTTTTAGCCTTGAACAGCAAACCATGAGTGGTAAAATCAGCCCCAATGTTTAGGAGCAAGTGTCCAAGCGGATGCAGAATGTCTTCCTCTTTACTAGTTCTGTGAGGAGATGAGCTTGTGACCAAAGGTAGAGAATCCCTGGGACTCTGGAGAGCGAATGCTTGAGATCCACAATCTGATATAGATTCTGAAATAGCTAATGAATCACAAAATAAAATATCAGCAACCTCATAAGAGGAAACTAACACCAAATCCCCAGCAGCAAAATTGAAGAAGAATTGCGGTACTTGATTTTTCACACCGGAATTGGTGAGAGAAGCTACAAGCATGGCTGAAAGCTCTTGGATTTTAAAATATGAACCAAATAATATTAGATCAGAATGTAAATCATATCTAAATAATTTCACAACAGATCCAAAACTATGAAATCAAATCAAATCCCCAGCAGCAGTTTTGTAGGAGACTTGCGGTACTTGTTTCTTCACACCATTGATGAGAACAGCTACAAGGAGTACTGAAGGTTTATGAACCTAAAATTTTGAACCAAGAAATATCAAATCAAATCCAAATAAGATCATATCAGATCCAATAAGGTTCATATCAGATCCAAAAGTATGGTCAACCGCGACGGTAGATGCACAGTTTTCTTCTTCTTCAAAATTCTGAATTTTGGTGCATGCAATCATGCAGGAATTTGCTGGAATATCTAGATCATGGGGAGTGAATGGATCACTCTGGTAATCTAATAATTCTTCCAAAATATCCAAGGTATCACATATTTGCACACCAGTAGCAACATTAGAGGAAGAAAATTCAAATTTCTCCTCACTTTCGGAAGCAATTACTGGTAAATTTTGCACAGAATTCAAAGGAAAATCACCGTTGAATGTTTGCATGGAAGTGCAGCAGTATTTTTCTTCAATATCAGAGATTCGAATGTATTCTTATATTTCAGCAATATGAGAAGATGAGATATCAGAGATCTCATGAACTTCCGGAGCATCAGGAGAAGGAGTCACTTCATGGAGACTTTCTTCAATTCGAATTGAATGTGTAGAAGATTCTGATTCATCTTCATCTTGAACAACTTCATCAGAGAGAGTAGAGGCTGAGAGTTTTGAGTGAAGAACTCTTGTGGTGCTGGCTGTAATCTCCAAAGTACTATTATGATCCTCATTGTTCTTGCCAAAGGTTTTGTCCAATCTTGTCCATAGATCCTTTGCGTATTCAGCAGAATCAAAAACAAAGTACAAGTCATCATCAAGAGCCAGAGCTATTGATCCAAAAGCTCTATCAATGTCATTTAGCCAGTCATTCTCATTCTCATAAGTCTCTCTTCCAATTCCAATAGACACCTCATAGAGACCTCGTCTCTTGATATATGCAATCATCTTCAACTTCCATTCCGAATAGCTTGTGAATGGGGTGAGAGGAGGGATTGATGAGTCCATTCGAAGTTGTACCTGTTAAGACCTGCAAATCAAAACAAAAGGGGCACCGTAAGGTTGGAAAGACTGCACATTCTAGGCTTTCATCACACCCAGCATAGTTAATCAAGCAAGCTTGATCAACAAGTTCTTTACTTGGGATATTGAGTGGTAAGCCTTGGCTTCTGGTGCAGTGCTGGATTCTTGAGCTATTGCTCACTTTTCATGGAGAAATCTGTCAAAAATCTTGTTTTTGAGAGATTGATCTTCATCCCGCCACATGCTCTGATACCATATTAATTCTTGCACATGATCTAGGAACTAGGAATCAAAATCATCAAAGAATAATTGACAAAAATCATGAATTGGAAATAACTGGAATACCAAATAGGTTTTCTCTCTGTATATTATATAAATAATAAAGGATTACAATTTCCATGCATAGAAATAGCTTAACTCCATGAAGAATTCGAATACCTAAGGGACAATTCGAATTCAGTGAGTGAGTCTAGCTTAACTGACTCTTTGCCATGCAATCTCACTCAGTTAACCACTTGACCAAAACCTTAATTGACTCACCAAACCCTAACTGAAGTTGGAGTGCAATAAATGACTCAATCTCAACTAAAGGAGATCAAACACATGTCATAGCAATCCAATCATCAAGTGCTAGTACTGCATGACTCCAATAAACCCTGATGAGGTTAACTGAAGCTGAACTGACCATCAGAAGTTGATGAAGGCGCCTTGTTCACTCCAGTTCATTAAAATAATAATAAATAATCATTAAATAATATATTTAATGAATGGAGGCGCCTTAACTGACTGTAACTGATTGGTTGAACTAAAAGTAACCACCAGTTAGCAATTAGGTGCATGAATGTCACACAAATCACCCCTGGAGTGCTCCAGTTAGCCTCCTTGAATATAGGAGAAGGCTAAGTTAGCCTCCTTGACTATAGGTAGGCGTGGGAGTGACTAGGATGATGGTAATTAATGCTCCATTGACATCAATTAAACTTAGGATAGTGGTTTAACTAGGAAAATTTGACCGAAAGAGTGAGTATGATGGTAAATGTCTCCAACAACCTTATACTCGGAAAAATGCATCAATTAAGGCGTTGGAAGATGCGAGTGGTTGGAAAAAAAATATCAGATACAGACCAAAGGATATTACAATCATCAGGCTAACAAAATCAGAGTGACAATTGAAACTTGGGGAAGCCTCTACGATGCAGTATCAAGCATCATCCAAGATGGCCAAGAAGCATGCAAGCGTAGGTGGACAACTTCAGAGGTTTTACTCGATTTCTTAGGGTTTCCTATACTAGAACCGATCGAAGAAGAACCTTCGCCCAAGCTAAAATTAGATGAAGTTGATCGATCTTTTGTAGCATCCAAGGAGCAAATTGAGGGTGTCATCTAACTTAACCTTTAGAATATCACAAGGTGGATCGAGACACCTAGTTTTGTGATGGTTAGGATAGAGGTTTCTATTGGTAAATGGAAAATGGTGAAGAAGAGGGAGATCATGTCTGAGATTTTGAGGGAAGAAATTCATTTGGAATAGGCTAAATCTCAGGACATTGATTTCTTGATGGAGTTATATTCTAGGTGGCGTTCTGCCTTTGGTTCAACTTAAACTATTTGATGTTGTAATCCCACATGTTGGGAATTTTCTTTTGTTATAATACTTTGTAATATAATTTAAACGAAAACATTTACCAAGTAGGGAAGAGGAAGTTTTTGGAGACTACATGTTGAACTATTTCATATATGTGATTTATTATGTTGGTGATGATTCGTAAATAATATTTGATACTAATTTGTTAATTAGTATTACCTCTTGTATGTACTGAATATTTCTTAGCTTTTTCATAAACCTTATACAATATTTGGTTTGAGATTTATTTGAAGTTGGTTGTGGAGACTGATGTTAGCTTGCATATTTGTATGTTAAGAAATTAAACCCATTTTACCTTAATATTTTTTAATTATCCAAACATGGTATCATGTCGTATATCGACCCAGTCAAGTGGGTCGTTGGCCATGCAAGCCCTAAAGAACGGTTTTGCAATTACCAGTACTGGAGAAGGACAACGGAAGACATATCACGAAAGCTTTGTAGTTTTGGAAACATTGTAATGTTTTGCAATTGAATAAAATAACACTATTAATTATGTTATGTTCTATGGTTATTTATTAAAATTGTTTCATCAATTTTGAGTTATTCTTCTATATTTGTGGTACACTGGTTATAGGTTGCTGATGTATTACATGTGTTGATTTATGTATTGATTTTGCATTACAATTTTCACATATGAAATGTACATTGGAAAAATGTATTTATTTAATTTACATACTCTTTTACTGCAAGTGATGAGTGGTTATTGATTCCTAATACTAATTTGTCAATTAGTATGACTTCATAGGATAGTTTTTGTCTTCATATAATACTTTAGATAAAGCATTGCAATTGTTATTGTTGAGTTTTATTTAAAGTTCATTTAAGGAAGTAAGAGTTGATATATATTTTGTATACGTTGAGGAATTATTTCCTTGTTATCAATTATATATCATAACTGTCCTTCTTAAAAGCTATCACAGTCACTGTCTTAGTTTCCTGAGACAGTTTAGTCTAGAACCCAATTATTTCAAAATTTCTTGGATCTTTCTTGAAACAAAAATAGATCTGTTACATCAACAACTAACCAAAGAGAAGTAGTACATCTATATAGAAACAATGAGAAACTTAAACCACAATTTAGTTTTAAAGACACTGAAGCAAGTAAACTTTCCTCTTGTTTCCTACGTTGGACATATGGATTGTCTTGCATTTGAGAGTATCTGGAGAAAGAGAAAGGTGGAGAAATGCGAAGGCCAGAAAGAGATGTAACTCTTGATATTGCAGTGAATGTAAGCCCTTTTCTATCAGTGTTTCCAGTATCTATTGTTACATTTTGTAGGGTCATACCTTGGGCTTTATGAATTGTTAAGCCCCATGCCATACAAAGTGGTAGTTTCCTACAGGATCCTCGTGTTATAGGAGATATTGGAACATAAGTGGGATTAGAAGCATCCCATAAGGGTCCTTTATAATGGAGGAATTAGACAACAACAAAGGATGGTAAGGTACGAGGTTGTTCATTGGAGTTGTAGACAATGTCAACGACTTTTCCAAGTGAGCCGTTAACAAGTCCTTCTTGAACCCATAAATTAGCAGTTAACATGACTTGTTGACCAATAGCAAGAAGGAATTTTAATGACAACTTCTCTTCATCAATGGATTGGTGGGGATGTTTGTTCCGTTTTTTTATAAAGCATTGTGCAATTGGCATATTGAGTTGTTTCAGCATGTGTTTGTTGTGCAGTGCAACATACCTATTTGTGGAATAGAAGTGGGTAGATTGTTGAAATGAACATCTTTCCACATATGAAAGGAATGAAGTTTTTCTTATTATTAGGAGTGCCCAATCTTCAACAATTGGTGTTGCATTTTGAAGGTTTAGCAAGAGTTGGCGAAAGGAAGCTTGAGAAGGGCTATTTCCTTGTTGTTGGAAAATGGTTTTGAGCATGATAAAAGTATCAAATGTATGCCACAGAGAAGTTCCAATGAATGAGCCTGCATACATGGGGATGTCCTTTATAGGAGGAAATTGTCTAAAGTCACCAAGAAGGATTATGGAACAACCACCAAATGGGATTGTACAATGCGAGGGGAAATCCTGACGTAAGCGTGCATCATTTTGAGTTAGAATGTTTGCTCTATCCTTGGATTGGATTTTCTACACACAGTTACAGATGTGTATCCAAGCTTGGACGATTCTGAACAATCAAAGAGCAGCAGTAAAGATATTGTTGATAGATTGATTGTGACAATTCAAACATTGCAAGAAAAGAAAAAGAAGTGGATGCAGAAGGTTAATTCCATGAGCTTTCACATACAATTTTTTATCCCTTATTTTTTGGTTGTTTTACCCTGATCTCTATCTTTATATTTGCAGGTTCAAGTTTTGGCCACGAATATGCTGGAGCTTTGGAATCTAATGGACACCCCTATGGAAGAGCAACAGATGTTCTAGAGTGTCACCTACAACATTGCAGCTTCAGAGCAAGAAATATGTTCTCCCAATGCCTAGTCGATGGAATTTATTAACCATGTAAGCTTGAGGAATTTGAATGACCATGTGCATGCATGATTTCAACATATTGATGTGACCCTTTTTGATAGGAGATTGAAGGTATTGTAGTAGTTTCATTTTTGTGGCAAGGCCGTACATGCTGCTTCTTTATGTTTAAAAGGTATTTTATTGAAATGGTTAGCTTACATTTGTTGTCTAGATATGGGATTTGAGTGGTAGTCATAGATCACGAGAGATTTACAAATATATATGCATGCATCTGATTATATTAACAATTCCAGAAAAACACAGAGATGAAGAAACGTTTCTGCATAGGGTATTCCATCAATGCACACCTATAATATATTTCTCTTGTTAAACCCGCAGACTACCAGATTCCAATGTGAAGTTACAAGTTACGTTGTTTAAACTTTAATTCTTGAACTTGTGTTTTATATACAAAACCCGGATATATGTTGAATACATTCATTTTGGTGTCATGAATCTATTTGTAGCTAAAAATATATCTTTGGTTGATGAGCAACTTTATTCCAAATTGAGGATTTGAATTCCTGAGATATTTGGTATGTATCTCTTAGTCAATGGTTTGCAACAATTGCATGATACTGGAACTCCATAATGCTCATCAAAACAACACATTCTATCTCTATACATCGTCCCATCATTGATGTATCCTATTTTATTAAGTGTTTGTAAGATTTTATACGTGGCATCTATTTCTTTTTTTTAATTTGTAATATTAAAATAAATTGCACAAACAAACCTCTTTTCCCTTTGGTTGCATAATAGATTCCTCATTAGTTTCAGTTTCCATCCAGGGTTTGTCTTAGTGTGCAGAATAAACTCATTAACAGTTGATCTAAGTGTAGACATGAAAAACATCCATAGATTCCTATTTAGTGAGTGACTGGGAATACTTGGATAGAAATAAACATAAAAAATATATGTAGCAAATCAGTGCACCAGATTAGGTAATGATCAATTGTTAATTTCAGTTAACCTACAAACTTATTAAAGGGATGATTGACTGTTCTATGGAATATTTTTTGGACTTGTCAACATGATGAGTATTCATGTATGAAGGTTTATACAGTTAGTCATAATGTAGTGAGTCCAAACACAGTTCAATTCCAGATAATTTCACTACACGAGTATCTTTGCAGCTAAAATGTATTTGTATTTCTACTATGTGATTATGCTTGCCAACACAGGTGCACGATGAGAAGATTTTTTCGACAGAATCCATAAATATGTTGGATCTTGTGATTATTCCCATCAACAAAGGTACATGACTCTGAATCTTAACTATCGAAAAGCTTTAAGTATTTCCCTTTACAATTAGAGAAAGAATCATGTGCTTTTATTGGTATTTATTGTGTGATTTTTTCATGACTTGCAATATGTCATTTCAAAATAGTTGTATTGACTTCTGTTTCAATTGTAATTCATCTTGACAAATGGATGTGTGATGACCATTCAACTATGCCTTGTGAACTTTGTGGGAAAATGACTTATTTGATAAAGTGCTTGCAATTTTTTTTAATTTCTTAATTTCTCGTGAAATACATATATTGGGAAAACTGTTGGGCACTTCCCCTCATATTGAGAATGGCACCTAGGGTAAACCAGATTATTTAGGGAACATCGATGCAACAATATGGGGAATTGAACCTGGGTGTGGAGGATAAAATTACACTGCCCAACCATTCGGAGTATACCCAATTGACAAAGCGTTTGCTTATCTATGAATTCCATGTCAACTATTTAGTATCACCTTTTCGTACCCTTTGGCAATTTTCTGTCCCAAGGAAAACCTCACAGGGAAACCATAAGGATGCTTCCCCACATTCGTGGATGACATCCCTAATAAATTTGTCAACAAAGGCTTGTGTACCTCACCCAAGGGTATTTTAACTAGGTACTTGTTGGCATGGAACTAGCCAAATTCCCAACAATGTAGGGTACAATCAATTGAGTTAGCCCCTTCAGCTACTACCCATTGGAATTTTACTTCCACTACAACTAGATTTTAATTTGCTTTGAACTTTGTTACCTTCTAGGTTCTAATGGGTTGATATGTGCCTTGGTTTACAAGTCTATTCTTGATAATATAAATGAAAGAGCCACTACTGTAATTAGCATCGATACATGGAATCAATGGATGTAAGAAAAAAAAGAAAGGAACCGTATTCTTCATTGTTAGAAACATGGGATAAATGCCCCATTACATATTTCACATCATCACATAAAAGATAGACATCACGCTCCTAGTGGATAACCTTTTGGGGTGGAAAAATCCACTCTAACCAAATATTTCATTATAGGATTTCATAGTGTGTTTACATTTACCACATTTTATAGGTATTGGCTAGATTATCTAACCATATACCTAACAATAATGTGAGCTAATTAAGGACCCACTAATTGTATACAATCGATGGCATCAATGGACACTAAAGGGACTACTAAATAACCACATTAACCAAAATTGTGGGTTATAATTTCCCATTAAGGGTGATTCACAACCGATCATAAAGTCGATCCAATATGCATTTTCTGAGCACTCTGTTGTTTGTGCGCTTTGTTACGTTATGCATCTACCCCAAGTGTATTGTCAACTCTCTTACAGTTCTTGATCTAAGGGAAAGGGAATGTGTCTAGAGAGATATCAAGAGGGATCGAGAATGTGGAAGCATTTTTCCCTAGACATAGGGAATGGTTTTAGAATCAGAGTATTTGATGTATGAACTGAAGGGAAAATAGAGGAGCTATATTTGAGGATGGATTTGCAGGATGAGAAGATTCAGAAAAGAAATGAGTTAGCAAGAGCATTTGGCCCAACTTTGGGCTCCTCCAGTTCCGGCCTCAATTGTGGTACTCACTATTTCTTAGATAATCCTCTCTCTAGGAACCTAGCTTTATATTTCTCAAAGGTAGGTTGTTTTATTATTAATGACTTTTCATACAACTCATAAAGAACCTCATATAGAAAAACGCCATTATAGGAGGATCCAAAACTCATACAAAACCTCATATACAACTCATCCAGAACCTTATATTACTCCATGGTTGGATTGGATGGATCTGCTAGGCCTCCTGCGCCGACAAAAGAGCTTCCATAAGACCTTTGATGCTTTCTTCGAAATGGTAATACAAGAACACACAGAGAAGAACAAGGATGACAACACCACTAACAAGGATTTCATGGATGTAAGACTAAGACTGATGGAGAACAATGATATGGAGATCAAGACCACTCAAGACAACATCAAGGATGTCATTTTTGTAAGTCCATGATCTCTTTGATTTTGATATCTCTCTATTAATATTAACAATTTCGGGATTAATATGAATAATATGTACTGACAATGGAAACGACCTGCAGTTTACGAATTATTAATCATCCTCTAATGTTATCGATCACACTAGTCTACAAACCATTGTGAAGAATTTTTGTGACCATTATTTGGTTTTATATTAAATTGCAGGGTTTAATTTTGCAATTTTTTGGTGAAAAATGTGAACCAGGGATATGTTGGGAGTTGGAACAGAAAATTCCTATGTGACCTTAGAGTAGGCGATGTATGAAATATTGTTAAATTCTTCAATGATGAGGAAAGTGCAGGGGGATCTTGAGAGTGTGGTGGGACTTGAACGCAGGGTGGAGGAATCAGATATTCCCGCTACCATGTACACAATGTTGGAGTATCGGTACACCACATTGTATAACTGCCGTACCTCTGGGAATTTCCTGGTGATAGAGCCTTGTGCTGGGTTTCAAATATTCATCGACATCTGCAGGTTTTGGTGTCACATAAACCTTACATGGTATCAGATCTCTGCTGCTAGGACAAAGGTGCACCCGTATTCTTTATTTGCAGGTACAGAAAATTAAAATCATGGGAAGAATGGAGTTTCCAAAGGAATCTATTCTCACACCATACATTTAATTTTCATGGGAAGAAAAGATGGAGATCTTTCTTCGAACCAGAGGATTGTATAGGATTTTCATGGCCACGAAATTTGAGGCTACAAAAACCATAGAAAATTCCAAATACCTCAATCGAATGGATGAGGCCTACAGAGCCATCTCCATGAACATCTCCCTTGAGCTTCTTTTCCATATTTCTTCTTGCAAAACTCCCAATGAAGTTTAGAACACCATGAAAGGACTATTTGGTAAGAAATATGAGATAAAAGGCCATATGCTCAAAGTAGAGTTGCTCTCTTTGGATCCATGAAGCTTTGACAATATACAATATTTCTTCACAAGATACAAGGATTTGTTATTGCAACTCAAGGGCTATGGGGTTGATAAATCTAAGGAGGAAACACAGATGGTTCTATCCATTCTCTCCAAGCTTGGACTGAAATACTCTATTTTTATCTCAACGTTTCATTCAGTGAGGCTCACCTCTGATAAGAATTGGACCATGCCCACTCTTGATGCTTTTATTGAATCTATGACTCAGGAACAAAACACGCTCATCAATATGGGAAAAATCAAGGGCTCCAAGGAACATGCTCTTCTTGTGCATGATGGGAGTCATAACCCAAAACAGAGATCTAAAGACAAAGGAAAGGCACATGCAAATCCAAATAAGGAAGGGAACACCAAACCCTTCAACGATTCCACTGGATCCAAAGGTGAAAAATGGAAGAAAGGGGAGAAATGCACATATTGTCAGAGAGGATTCCATCCATAATCCTCATGCATGAAGAAGCAGATAGATTAGATGGCCCAGATACTTCAGAACCACAACCTTGGGGATCATATTCCAGAGGGCACCAAGAAGAAGCCTATAGATCATGCTCCGGGGAAAGGTAACTCTAGCCATGCTATGATTGCCATTAATTCATCTCCGTATGCCTGGATTGTAGATTCAGGAGCATCTTACCACATGGTTTCCACCAAGGAATCCTTCTCTTCATTGGATGCATGCAAAGGTCCTCCTATACTCATGGGAGACGATTCTCCTGTCGAGATCACCACCAAGGGCATAATTGAACTCAATCATGGTATCTTTGAGAATGTGCTACATGTTCCAAAATTCTCGATGAATATTCTCTCTGTCTTTCAGATTACTCATTCTGGCTCTAGAAAGAGAGTTTAATTTACTCCCCTGATGCTGTGAATATCTTCGACATACAAAGCAACTCTAAAGTTGCCACTGTGAGGTAAGTCACAGATCTAGGCTTTACACGTTTTCTAAATTCATTGAACGAGATTATGCCTGACTACTTACACATGCTGATGATAGTAGTAGGTTATGGCACGAAATATTTGGTCATCTTAATTTCAGATGCATCCAGCAAGTCTATTTGGTTCAATGGAGGGCAGGATTAAGGAAACACTTCTAAATTGGATGAAGGATCAAACCCGAATAGATAGAGATAGATGGATTTACAAATGACTGCAATTGTGAAAGAAATAACACAGTGCCCCATATTAAAGGAAAAGTTATTCTCCTCTCCAACCCAATGAAAATATAGTGTTGTTCAAATCGATGTTGAACCAATTTATTACGGAAATCGAGAGTACAACAGACCTAGAATTCAGTACACATAAATAATGGTCTTTCCAATACGTTCTGAAACTCATTCTCCTCGTAAACGACTACCCAATCTATGCTATAAAATACTCCCATCTACGGTTAGAATTCTTAATCCGAATAATTAATCCTCCCTCTATTTGAAAGACGTGAATTCTATCCTATTTCTTTTTAATGGGAGGCCCTATGAATGGAAAAGTGATATTCCATTGAAGAGGAAATGGATGCATTGTTCAACCCAATCCCTCTCCTTCTAGGATGGTTGAGCAAGGCAGCCCAACTTTGAATCCCGGGTAATTGAATGTCAATATATTCCATGTTAACGTATTTTTGTATACATATAGTGAGCTTCTATGGCCCTTGGCAATAGGCTCATTGTTACACTAGTTTTTGTCTTCAAGAAGAATATTGGTGACATTGAAGCTATTGCCAAAGCATAAGCATTTTTAGTGCTGGAATGGGAATCTAAGTAGGTTCCTCTCATTCAGAATCTTGTTTTGGAGAGTCTTAAAGTCTACCGGTCCATAGGTTATCATCGATTCCACCAAAATGATTTTATTTGAGATGACATGAGTTGGCATCTAGCATTAGCTTTGGTAAATTTATGAACTCCCCCTTGAGTCATAATTAAATAATTTTTTTATATGGTATTTATCTATGTGGGAGGGGTGTTTCTAATTTTTATAATGTAAAGAAATTGATTTGTTTATGTTAATTGATTCATGACTTTTTGAAAGAATTTACTTTCATCTACGATTCGGCACTTCTATGGAATATTCTTTTGATATGTTTATAAATGGAAATGGAGCTCTCTTCTTCCACACATCCCCTTCACTTGCTCTTCTTCAAGATAACGACGTGTCTCTTTTTTATGGAAACATCATCTTGTCATATGTGATGTTTATAGTACTTGGTATTCGATCACGTGGATTTTTTTGATTCTTGGGATGCAACAGTTTTGGAAATGAACTCTCCATCGAGAGATTGTCTACACTTTGTCATGGTTAGAGCACGCCCACTTTATTACTCAATCACAACATGTAGCAATATACATATCATGCACATTTGTAGGTTAATGTATGCTATGTGGACTCATTTTAATTTGATCCCAACAGTTAAAAGCTATTGCTAAGTGTTTCATACACCCCACATAGGTTCACATCTCCAAGAGACATGTTTTTCTCCTCTTGGGTTGTCTCCTTTTTACAGAAGGGTCATTCCATGTGGGAGGAACTGCCTGCAAGTCATGGGTGACTTTGGTAGAATAGATATCCCAATGTGTGATATCTTAGTAAAAACAATTCTTTTGAGTATTATAAATCAATTATATTCCATTGTAATACTCCTAAAATGGAGAAGAGCACATTTATTGTGAATATCAAAAGATCTCAATAGTTGAAGCAATTAAAAAGAGGAGATTTGTTATATACTTAATGATAATGTAAGAAATTATAATTAGATTTGATTATGTTAGATATGATTATGATAGTTAGGAAACCTTGGAACTAAAAGGAATGCTAATATCTGTATATCCTTGCTACATATTGTAATATTAATCTATTGAATTATTTTATATACAGTGTATCCATGCTATGACATAATCCTTCAGAGATGCGGTGTAGCAAGTATCATTACCACTCCTTGATGTACCAAATTCAAAGGCATATTGGGCAAGATCGGGGGATTTCCCAATTCAGGTTGGATAAAATTGTGGTAATACCTCTAGGTCACATGTTCATCATTTATGAACTGACCATAGATATTTTTCTCGAGTCTAAATATTTGATGGGTCATATTCTATTGATGAGGGATCTCTAAATATCACAAAATAAAAAGATTTAATCAATTTGTTGGTCAAAGAACAAGCACACTATGTTGGTTAAATGCGCCCGCACAAATGAAAGGATGTTAGGTGAATAATGGCTATGCCAGTTGAGTACATTGTAGTTACTTTCCTCCCAATTTGGAAAGGACATGAAATCATTCCTGTCTCATTTGCAATTTTTCCAAAATTTGTATTACGCATTCGTCCCATGCCATCTTACCTTTTTAGTGCAGACACAAAACTGTGGGCTTCTTTGTGGCGTGTGTATATTATGGACAAAATTCAATCTCCTTCATTGGTTTTATGCAACCATCTTACCTTTTTAGTGCAAATACAAGACTATGGTCCTATTTGTGGCATGTGGATATTATGGCCAAAAATCAATCTCATTCACTAGTTTTATGTAAATCCTTGTTTGAAGCCTCTATAAACCATCATCTTTATGGTCATCTCATGGGTTCAATTATTTCCCATAACCCCTAGTATTTGGGAGTGTAATAGATGTTATAGTTAATTAATGGAAGCCCTTGTTTCTCCCTGTATTCACCCAAATAAAGCTACAAAAAAAATTGTTGAGATGTTGATAAACACAAGTACATGGAACCCAATGTGAGGAATAATATACTTAAAAGTTAATCCTAGAAGTATCGATTCTATATCCAATCCTCATATGTTTTAGAAATATAATGAATTTGAATTGTCAACTCTTCATCCAAAGTTCATTTTGTATGAGTCATTAAATTCATACAACGTGTAAGCAAGTAATTTGCTAGTGCATGCATGGTTTTGCAAGGAATTTGATTATGATATGTATATTAAATTTGACTTAGATTTGCTTATTTGTGTTATGATAATTCATGTAACTATTAGTCTTATCGTGAAATGGATTTTTACAGTTGGATCTTCATTCCCTTCCCTATAACAACTTGTAGTTGATTTCCTCAAGGTATAACACTAGGTCCACACCAACTCCTTTTTAGTTCTCCTTTTCAGCCTTCTTTACCTCCCAACCCTCCAACCTACAGTTTTAAGTTATAGGAAGAAGGTTTTGAATTAAAATTTTCAGATTAAATAAAAATGGTAAATTGTTTTTATACTTTTTAATTTGTAAGTTTTGGGATTATAGAAAGATTATTTTGAATTAAATTTTTAGAATTATATATAGATAGTTTTGTTTTCATATTTTTTTCATGTAAAATTATTACTCTTCAAATTCTTAGTGAATTCTTAATGAAGAAGTTATTTATTCATTATTGTATAATGTTTGATTTTTGAATTTTTAATTGGTCTTTAAAATTCAAATCTGATTCTTGTTTGTAATTTATAAATGTTAGAATTTTGAAGTTTCATGTGAAGTTTATTTCTTATTGAGAGTTCATGCATTACTATTGGGATATGTCTGGTTGTTGGGATTTAAGATGAGTTTTATATTGCATGTTTTTTTACAATAACAATTATGATCATATTAGAAAATGTTGTGGCCGAATATCTTGGACAACCTATTGTTGATGATATCTCTCATGATTATTCTTAGCCATGCTTGTTCACTTATGATGATAATTTAAGGATGCATGAGTTTTTTGTAGCATATTTGGAGCATCCTTGTACTTCCACTTCTAGGACACTTTTGGAGCAGCCTTTGGATGGTCACTTTCATCCATTTTTGTCACCTTATAACCGAAGGTCTGGGGTTACCAACGTACTCTTAAAACTTGCAGACAATAAGCTTTAAAGTACAGAAAGGAAATAGGAAGATAGGATGGACTCACCTAATTCACAATGGTTGATCCAAGCTTTGACTTCTCCCGCTCTGCTTCTCCTCCAAATCTTTCAGGGATGTTTCTCCTTCACCTGTAAAGAGAAAATCCTCCAAGTGCAAGCTTATACATGTATATATGACAAGTTAGATAAACAGTATATAGAGTGCTTAATCATAAATATTCATCAAACCATGATACATGAAAGATATTCAACACACATTTGGAATAAGGATTCTCTTTATTAACAATAGTGAATGAGTTAAGGTTACAACCCAACGCCTGAAACAAGGACTCCTCTGCAACCAAAGGATTATGAGTTCTGCTACTCCAAAGACTTCTGAATAGATACCACTAGCATAACTTTTCTCTCCAAGTATGATTGATTAATGCCCTCCCTAAGACCTTTATTTATACTTAGTGAAATAAGGCAGTTTCAAAGGTTGAGGAGGTTGAGATAGTTAAGATAGTTATGGTTTAGGGCTTAACAAACCTCAATTAATCACGATTTATTATTTTTAATGTCAAAGGAAGGCATACACGAGTATTGATAATGGCAACCGGCGTATGACATGTGAGTTGCTATAAGGGAAACCCGCGTACAGATCTGTACACGGGTTGCAATGACAAATACTCGTGTACAGTATGCGACATGCTGTAGGAAAAGTCATGTATGTACACGGGTTGCTTATAGGCAAAGTCGTGTACAACAATTGACATATGAAAAGGTAAAAATGGAAAGTTGGATGGATAGTGAATGTATTTCATAACATGCCCATCTATAGTGTTTTAGGCAACTTTCAATCCATAAATGTCCTTTTGTGCGCCAACATAGGAAATGTCGGCACTCGGACGGACAAGTGCCATTTGGATTGATAACAGATGCCCCCTAATGTGTGAGGTCATAGGGAAGCGATGGCCGAAATACATTATAATCTTTATCTTTGGATAAATAAAAAATCCAATGGAGCAGAGGTAGTACTTGAAACAAATACATAATAATGTCATATACAAATTCATATCTGAGGATGCTATGTTCAATATACTAGAAGACCAGATCCTTTACACTATTTGAGTACATCATATGATATGGGTACAAGACCACATATATTACAAAGGTGGATCGAAGCCACAATATACAATAATGATGAGTCTTCAAAGATCTGGAAGCTGTGTACATAAATGGAACATAATCTTGCACAACTCAGTCCATAGATGAGGAACTAAGTTCTTCATAAGCAATCCCAAAGAACCAGTACAATCCAAGCCATGTGAATAAATGTAGGCTGAATTCGAACATGGAACGGATTCAACAGTTTGTCAATCAATAGGTGATAATCGACAACTAAAGCAAAGGAATTCACCAATGATGGAAGTGAATCCTGAGGTACTATCGTTAAAACTCTAGGTCTTCGTAGTCAGGAAGTACTGAAGTGGAACCATATTGTGATAAGGAAGGCAATAGATCCTCCAACGGATCACAAGAGTGACTAGGAACTGGGCAAAGGAAGAGAGACAAAAGAGATAACAGATATAACAATGATGGGATCATGATAGAAATCAGACATTGAGTTAAGTCCTTGAATAGTGAACACGACACAGAGATGACCCAAGGCAGCTTTTAACTTTATAGATAGAACAACTAGACTTATATGTCATGTAGGAGACATGATCAGATTCCCCAGGTATAACATACAAGAGGAGGAGTAATAAACTTGAAGTAATAGCTGAACTGAAAGTGAACACTAAGACATGGGTATTGGAAAAAACAGAGAGTGCTATGTTCAAGGATGACATGATGCCACTAACTAAAAACAAGAGAAAAATTCTTCCTTACCTTCCCTGTTAAATTTTAACGAGTCCAAGAAAATCAACTCGGATCTATCTTCACTATTTAACAAGCTTAAAGAGAAGAGAAAATAATGCTTGATAGTGTCACTAATTCGTGGATTTAATGAGCCCGAACTAGTACATGCTCAGCTGGTGTTTTCACATTTAGAGAGTCTGAAAACTCCAAAGAAGACTCCAGGGGGGGTCCTTTTTCATACAATTTAGTCTCCTAAGGCCAGAAAATTATAAAACAAACCACAGAAGAACTCTCTTAGCTTCCAAAGAAGTAAGGTGCACCTTTTTCGTACTTAGTCAGGAAGGTCCGAAAAAGGTTAAATTACCACCTACCCAACGCTCCTTCAAAATCAACATATAGCCTGAGTTTTACGAGTGTGGGTCCAACTAAAAATCTTGTCTCCAAGAAATAACAACATCAGAATCATATTCAGAACAAATGATCTGATGTGGGTCACTTTGGCAGAAACACCTGTGACTTTGCTATCTTCTACAAAAGGTAAAGTCAAGGCAGAATAAACCGAAGAAGATTCTATAGAACCAAGGCTCGAGGGTTTATAATCAGTAAGATCAACCTCAGAAGGAGAGCAAAAATAAATAAGGGAGATATAGTCTACAGAAACAAACTCAATATCATAGGAGTTACAAAATTCATAAGAAAAATCAAACCCATCAGGATCACTGACTTGCTGTTCAAAGGAAGAGTCAAGAGACTCAACAATACCAACATAAGAAGAAAGTTCATGATTAATAGGAAAATTAGGGCTAGACTTGGTCACAATTGAACCGACATCCATAAGAAGGTCATACTGTATCAAAGACTCTAGGAAGACTTCATCCGTAGGAAGGAGATCATCCGAGATAGGACACATGTCTAAAATTTCAAATGGATCAACAGAGTCGAGAGCAAGCTCCACAGTCTATATAGGATGACTCACCTGGTCAACTGCTGGGACCAAGTCCCAAGAAGGTAAGCATGGAAACAAAGGCTGCTTCTCAGTAGCAATTGAACGTAAAGGACACAAGGCCACATAGCTAACCTATGGCGGGGTAGTGTCTATAGAAACACTGGGAATCGATAAAGGAAAGACTTGGTATTTAGTTGGGTTAGGAGAAGGATCAAGAAAATCCAACTGATCAATAGTGACAATTTCTTCACCATGATTAAAGTACATCACATGAAAGAACGTTGACACCACAGCTTGCATGGCATAGACATAATCATGTCCAAGGAGCATATTAAAGTCCAAGGGGTCTTCTATCACCATGAAGTCAACTAAGACGGTCTTTCCACCCAAAGTAATAGGTGTTTGAGAAAGAATTCCCAAGGCTATACAAGTTCTTCTATCAAACACCAGTAACTAACTAGCAGTCGAAACAAGGCTGGGAGATCCCATGCCTCGCCAAGCACGAGCAGACAAGATACTAACTGAGGCTATCCCAACTTAATGACTCAACTTTGACCTTTATCTGGAAAGGTGCATCAGAAGGAAGGCATGGCTCAACTAGGCTATCCCAATCAAAGGAAGCAACCCGAGAGCTTGGTGGGGGTTGATCCGAAGCAAGTTCAGTGCCCCCTTGTTCAGTGAGTTCTGAACTGGCAGTGAAGGAAATGTGACTAGCAGACACTTCAGTCTCCAAAGGAAGAGTGGGATTGATTGATACTAAAATCAATTCAACCGCTTCATCAAAGTCACTCTCCATAGGGAGAGTGGAATTGACCAAATATGACATTGGTTCAATCACATCACGATCACTCTCCGGAAGAAGAGTGGAATCGACCAAATCTGAGATAGGTTCGACCGCTTCATCAACCAACGGTTGAGTAGGTTGTTGAGAAACTATATTTTGTTTAAAAATGGGATGGCCATGAAACCAAACTCTTCTTACCTCTTCAATAGAAGGGCATTTATAAGTAAGGTGGTCTCCCTCACAAATATTACAAGGAAACTTGGGCTTGTGTTTTGAATGGGTATTCTTTTCAACAGTGTCAACATGACTCGCAGTGGTTGACGAATTGTCTTCAGCATGAACTACAGAGGCTGAGAGACTGCCCCCAGCATGGCTTGCAGAGGCTGAGAGACTAACCCTAGCATGGCTTGCAGAGGCTGAGAGACTGCCCCCAGCATGGCTTGTAGAGGCTGAGAGACTGGGTCCAACATGACCTACAGAGGTTGAACGGGTGCCCCCTTGCTTATGTGCCTTCTTCCTATTCCTCCTTCTTTTACTCCTTTTAGACTGTCAGATACTAGTATCAATACTTTCACCGCATGAGGTAGAAGGAGGAGGAGAATCAACTACATGTGAAGGGGAGGCAGTGTTTTGATGCCCTTGATATAAGGATCTTACTTGATAAGCACCAGGATCATTTAGGATAGTTGGAGTGGAAAACAACCACATCGGTAGCCCTAGGGTGAATCCAGGTAGATTCGAGGTGGCCATCAAGGGAACACCAACATTCCCCGTGAGAGGAATAGTACAAGGAGTTCCCAGCATGGGGATCTCCTAGTTGGTGTTCAAAGGGGTGTTAGACATAGTTTCAAACTAGGAGAAAAATTTTGAGGTTGATAGGCAACCAAAATTACAAAGCACACACCTAAAGGCACACTAAGTACAGACAAACCACACAGCACTCACTAAAAAATTCCTAAAGCCAAACAGACAAACAGGTATAAGATATGCTTTCCAAAATAAATCTAATAGACAGTTACTTAGTGTCCCTGTAGATGTTCTTAGGCACAAGCGGAGGAATCACCCACCGCCCTCCCACATCTTCTACCGGGGTTACCTTCCAAGTCTGTCCAAGGTCAACCAGAAATAGCCTTTCGGTGTACCTGTGTATGAACCCTATATGTCAAAGAGACTAAAGGCTACCTTAACTATATTGACAATCTGGGGAGACAGTTGCAAGCCTGGTTCGTACGCATGGGTAGGGTAGCAAATCCTGAAACCCTGTCTAAGATAGAATCCCCAGATGCGCAAAAACCTTAGTCTACGCTTTGACAAGGAATATGAGGGTCATCTCCTCAGTCCAAGCCTCCACGCGGCCTCGTGCTTAACTCTCGTTTAAGAGGAGCTTCCCAGATACAATCAGCATACAAAAGGGTTTACCTAGTGATTGGCCAACTACATCTAAAATTTTAACACTTGTGGAGAGTTAAAACTCCCTAATCCACAAGTCTAGCCTGAGCTAGTTGGTGTATGACCCTATAAAATAAAACTTACTAATAGTTTTAAAATTATATCATTTATTTTAAGGGTTGTTTTTAGTCAAAGGGTAAATGGCGTGAAACTTATGTGGTGTTTTGACTCAAAATTGAAACAAAATGACTAAGCAAAGAGAAATGAAATGCAAAAAGCAAAAACTATCCTCTTTTGTTTTTCAAATAGAATCTTGAAAGCCACAGAAGAACAATTTTTTTTTTTTTTTTCAAAAACAATGATATGCCATGCAATCTAGACTAATAAACTAATCTACATGCATATAAAGCAAACATGTGTTTTTCTTTTTCTTTTATAAATGCAAAAGAAAACTAGGACTATATTTTTTGTAATTTTTGAGATTATCTTTAAAAACTAAAAACGAAACTACCACATGCAAATCAAATGCAAAAGTTTCTAAATGTTTTCTTTTCACTTTTTAAAATGCTCAAATATTACTATGCACCTAAATGCACAAAAACTTGAGCATGCTTGGATAAACTAACTATATAAAGTAAGCAAAGTGAAGTAAAACAGAATAATAAGACCAAGGATCAACCAACTAAGGAATACTTGGAACCCTAGCTTGGGCGGGCACAATGACAAGAAATCACCGAGATCACAGAAAGGCAAGTGACAGACCAATCACTATCCGAAGATAGAATGGGAAATACAGTGTCCAGACCCCTGATCAGTGATTCGGAAAACCAACACTTGAACCTATAACCCAAACAGGCAAATCCACTTCAAGCTGCTAACAAAAGACAATCCAAACAAAAAGAACTCAAGGGCTTTAATAGAAAGCACAAGGTGTGGCCAACAAGGTAATCAAATTGACAGTGTAATGCTCATAAAGAATACCAACCAGCAAACAAATTGTATAAAGGGACAGGGACAAGAAAACCCTAACCCAAAAATTCAAATGCTAAGGCTTGTACGCGACTGTGTATAAGGGAAACCCACGTACTGTACGCGACTGTCCAAGAGAGAAACCCGTGTATGCAGCCCTCTGTACGCGACTGTGTATAAGAGAAACCCGCGTATAGGTACAAAATTTTCCCAAAAAGAAGGAAAATCCACAAGGCCTTCAAACACTATGGTAAGCATGAACCAGGACAAGATACCACACACAAACTCAAGGCAAAGACTGGTCAAGGGTAACAGAAATAACCTACAGCAGTCTGGGCTCCCCAGTGGAGTCACCATTTCTGTTGTTCAGTAATAAACACCTTATAACTGAAGGTCTAGGGTTACCAACATACTCTTAAAACTTGCAAACAATCAACGTTAAAGTACATAAAGTAAATAGGAATATAGGATGTACTCACCCGATTCACGACGGTTGATCCAAGTTTTGTCTTCTCCCTCTCTGCTTCTCCTCCAAAGCTTTCAGGGATGTTTCTTCTTCACCTGTAAAGAGCAAATCCTCCAAGTGCAAGCTTATACATGTATATATGACAAGTTAGATAAACAGTATATAGAGTGCTTAATCATAAATATTCATCAAACCATGATACATGAAAGATATTCAACACACATTTGGAATAACGATTCTCTTTATTAACAATAGTGAATGAGTTAAGGTTACAACCCAACGCCTGAAACAAGGACTCCTCTGCAACCAAAGGATTCTGAGTTATGTTGCTTTAAAGACTTTTGAATATATACCACTAGCATAACTTCGCTCTCCAAGTATGATTGATTAATTCCCTCCCCAAGGCCTTTAATTATACTTAGTGAAATAAGGCAGTTTCGAAGGTTGAGGAGGTTGAGATAGTTAAGATAGTTATGGTTTAGGGCTTACTAAATCTCAATTAATCTCAATTTATTATTTTTAATGTCAAAGGAAGGCGTACATAAGTATTGATACTGGCAACCCACGTATGACACACGAGTTGCTATAAGGGAAACCCGCATACAGATCTGTATGCGGGTTGCAATGACAAATACTCGCGTACAGTATGCGACATGCTGTAGGAAAAGTCGCGTATGTACGCGGGTTGCTTATAGGCAAAGTCGCGTACAACAATTGACATATGAAAAGGTAAAAATGGCAAGCTCGATGGATAGTGAATGCATTTCATAACATGCCCATCTATAGTGTTTTAGGCAACCTTCAATCCATAAATGTCCTTTTGTGCGCCAACATACGAAATGTCGGCACTCGGATGGAGAAGTGCCATTTGGGTTGATAACAAGATTTCTCTCATAATTTGGGACATTTTGGTTTTGATGTTATAACAGAAATTTTCCAGCCAAGCAACCCTGTAGATTTGGATGCATGTGATGGTGAAGGATTGGCCTTTGAGCCTATCTTTAGGGTTGGAAATGAGTCATTTCAGCATCATTTTATTGCATATTTTTTCCAGCCATGATTTCACTCTTTCATTGATAGATTGGTTTAGGAATATATGGCTGGAAATTGCATTTTGACTGCTGGAAATGGAGCAAGATAACAAGGTTTGTATGACATATTTTTCAAGCCCTTTCTTGTTTTTCAAAATTTGGAAATTATAATTGATTTTGCACATGGAAACTTTTTTTACATTCTGGAATTTGTATATGGCATGAATATGTACTAATTAGAGATAGTTTCACTCATTTCAAGCCATGTGAATTGTTTCAAAATTTCATTTCCATGATCAAAAATTGATTATACCTAGATGAAGACATTATGATGTTGGAAGAGCCTCAAGCCCTTCCTCTTGAGGGTACCTTTGATTATATTTCAGATTTTTGTTGTCATCCCTATGATGGAGATGATGTACACACAAGCCCAATCCAATCATGGATGGAGGAGACTTGTAGGAGGACTTTCCATTCATGGCAAGGGTTTTATGATTTTTAAATTGCACAGGATATCTCATGTCTCTTCACTCATGTTCCTATAGAGATTTCAACGTGTCTACATGTGATGCTTGATATTGTATTGTTTTCGTCCATGACCAAGCACAAGGGAAGAAGGCTTGACATTGATGAAATGTTCAGATGGTTGCATTGGTTGTATGATTTTAATTGACATGCTCATTTCTCATGCTTAGAGTTGATAGGTTAGGAAGAATAAGTTAGTTGATAGGTTGTATGATTGACATGCTCATTTTTTATGCTTAGAGTTGATAGGTTAGGAAGCATAAGTTAGTTGATAGGTATGAATTCACATGACATGCTCATTTTTCTATTGATGTTTGTTTTAGCTTATAAAGCAAAAATTTATGAAACAAACTATTGGATGTAATGTGGTGTTTATGGATGTTGACATTATCTATCTTGTCACATGGTTTTTTGTTTTGATGTTTTGGGATGGTCATTGCTATCATGTACATGTTGACTTGGGGCTGCATATGGACTTTGGAAGCCACGAGATCTCTGGTATGTACACTGTGGGCATGCGTTGTTTGTTGGAAAAAGGCTGTAGGGGCATCTAAGAGCTATATTCCTCATTGTTGGACCGTGTGGGCATGGAATGGACATCCTATGACTTCTTAGGAAACATATTTATAGATCTAGGCACACAATATTGATTGTTGGGCAGAGTGGAGACAGTCAACCCCTTAGCGTGCTTATTCCTCTTTATTGTAGGTCATTTCCTCCAGATTTTTCATCATTCTGGCACCCAAATATTGAGCTATCAGCAGCTGAGTTATTTGTTCTTCAAGCTGGGTGCTTGGATTTATTTTGGGAGGATTATTCTTGCAGATTTGAGGAGAGTCTACATCTTGGTGTTGATATTTTTCATAATCAGTTCCCACAAGACAAGAACCAACAGTAAGTGGGTTATCATCCTTGTAGGAGGAATCTATCATCGCCATATTTACCACATGTAATTTTCAATCATGTATTTTTATCATTTTCTAATCTAAATTGAATATGTCATTTGGTTGTCCCTTGTCTCTTTATTTCTAAATTGTATATTCAGTTTGTTTCCTATTTACAAAATCTGCAATAACAATAATGGGCAATAATCTGTGGACACCTGAAAGATAAACTCTTGGGAAAAGACTTGGATTTTCCCAAGAGTTTATGAATGTTGGCTAATCAATCCATTAGGGTATCAAATTGAAACCCATTTTTCTTTGAAGTTCCCCTTTACCTATTTTCTTTGCTAGGGAGATCCCATCACTTTTCTTTTTCCCTGTTCATAGGAAGTCGAATCATGTTTTATGAATTTTAATAAGAAATCACCTTGGGATTGTAGGCAGGGGAGTGCCAATACATAGGGAATGCCTCCAAAATTGATTTCACTCCAACCATTTTGCCAATACACAGGAAGCTAAAACATGTTTTCCAAATTTTATTAAGAAATAGCCTTGGGAATGTAGGCATGGAGTGCCAACACACAGGAATGGCCTCCAAGATTGATTTCACTACAACCATTCTACCTCCCAATGACAACCATTTATTGAACTGAAAGTCTATCCTTTAGTATTTTATCAATCTTGTTGAAGTCCATTGCCAATCTTGATTCTGTAGTTATTTGTCTACATTTCATAACCTAAGGTAGTTCAAATGACCTTATTGTGGAACGGGAGAAGTATAAAAAATATTTCACAATTCACCATCCTACTACAAGAGAAATTCGATTTTTTGGAAAGCTACCTCAATTGGGAGGATCTCTGGAGGTTCTTGAGCTATTGAGTAAAAAAATCAAGACGTTGATGTATGGTGGTGGCAGAGAAGAGAAAAAAATACAGTAACAGGGACACTGCAATCATGATAGCATTCCATTGGCTCTTCATGATTGATTTCTAGTGGCTCAAATGCTCTCTCTAACTACAATTCTCTCTTTCACATGCAATCAATGTCCCGTATTTCCAAACTATATCGAGGAGTAAAAATAAGTAAAATGACACCAAACAAAGCATCGTCTTCAATGAACTGCCCAATGACGAAAATCAATACCTTTCTCAGGGGGTTTAACCCTCTGGGTAATGTAAGCAACAAACAACATGATGGCCTCCTACTGTGTAACCCAGAAGTACCCATTCCAGTTCCATTCTTCGCTGGCCTCTTGTGTGACTAGAACCTGGATCTACCACAAAACACATAAACCCAATTTAGATTTACGACAACCCAATACAAGTAAAAAGCTTATTTGATCCTTATTATTCTCCCACTCTCTAAATTCTAATTATATCTTCATGGATCTTCTTTTCGTGTTCCAGAACTTTTAATTTGGGATAGACAGGGAGAACAATAGCAAGCTAAGTTGGCACAGGCAGGGAGAATAGTAGCAAACGTGAATTGATTAGATTGAGTGCCATTACTTTGCATTTGGAAAAACAACTCCAAGGCTTCCTTGTCATGGAAATGATTGGAATAAGCTTGAATCATGGAGGTCCATGAGGCCACAGTTCACATATGCATCTCATCCAAAACTCAGTGGGTATCCACCAGGATCCCACACTTGGCATACAAAACCATGGGCTTGTTGTCCAAGAAAATGTTCAGGTTATATCTAGATTCACTCATGTGAGTATGTACTATTTTGGCTTCTGAGAGTGCCCTTTTGTGGAGACACTCTTGCAATCGAGAGGAATATGTATACGAGTTTGACCGAAAGTGTTTAGGATTTGTAAGATACAGAGAATCCAGGGCCTTCTTCATCTTCCCTTGCCTGCATAATGCGATACCTCCTCATGGATGCCATTGGAAGCTTCTGTGTTACTCGTGTCCTATAGTTGTGAGTTGAGATAAAGGGCAGAGAACCTGGGTTTCTCACTATGATGCAGTATTTTGAGCTCTGTGGGAATAAACTGCATTTTGTGAATGCGGTGAATCCATGACCTAGCCATAACCTCCTAGAAGACTATAAAATAGTGTGGACTAAATCAGTAATTAAAATAATGGCCTAACATTACTATAACGAGGGAAATTAGCTATAAAAAGTGACCATAAGTAAAGATTACAACTCTTCATAAGTGAAGATTGCACATCGTTCATTTCAACACCCCCTCTTGATCTGAGCATGAGGCCGTGGGGAACGGCGATGAAACCAACTCAATAGAAAGATAATTGTAGTTGGAATATAAAAGAGATTGGGTTTGTGATTACCCATGTCGATTATAGGGGTGGATGAGTGAATTGATAGCAACCATCATCAACATATCATTGCTGAACTGTTGAACAATTGACAACAATGAACTGCTCATCATTTGGGGGAATACAATATTTATATGTCCATTTAATAAAGAAGTGTTGTAAAGAGGCATAACCATAAGTGGGCATAGCCAATTCAATATAGTGTCAATTGTAAACCGAAGAAGAGAGTGGCTTTGTGACTACCCAACTCAATAAAAACCGTGGAACCAATGATTTGCTAGAATAACGCTACCTCTGAACTACTTATCATGTGGGAGAATACTATATTAAATTTCCCATTTGATAAAGAAGTGTTGGAACATCAACTGTGAGTAGCTCATCCCCTATAATACTATCATCATTGAACTGCTCATTTGTGGAAAACACATTGCCACAAAATTTCTTACATGCTGCAAGGAGTATTGGAAGAAAGTTGTCATTGATCTTCCCACTTGGTGAATATGTGTCAAAAGGAACATCTTGTAAAATAGAAGAGGTGGGAGTACCCAATTATAATAAGATCAAGTATAGCTGAAATGACAGTATGATGACCTAACTCCATATATCTGAGGGAGCTCGAACACAAATGAGAAAGGTCAAATACAACAACAGTGTGAGTTTGTGAATATCCAACATAGATACACCTAAGAGAGCACATTTGTGAAGGAAGCTTGAATGCAATCTAAGATCTTGACTACAACTAGGAGGGATCAAATAAAACAAGAGAGTGGGTGTGTGAATACCCAAGATAGATGCACTTGAGAGGGAACAACTTAGAAGGAAGCTCAAAAATAAGATGAGAGTGGGTTTGTGAATATCCAACCCAAGTGTAACTAAGTGTGAAGGTGACTAAGATATAGGTGAGATTTGGTTTGCAAATATACAATTGAAATAGATGATTGATTTTACCCAAAATAAATAGATCAACTATGTATTTTTCCCAACATACATAGATGCACGGTGTTTATACGTTTCATATGGACCAATGCATTTTCTATGAGTTCTATGTGTCTTCAAATGTTTATTTACAATGTACCATGTTTGATTTAATGTCATGAATGGGCAATATGCCAATCTAGGATGTAATTAGCCAATGAGTCAGCAACTACATTATGTTCCCTAGGGATATGCCTATAGGTAATGGTTCCAAATGATCTTTCTAACAAACGTACCCTCCAAAAGAGGCGGAGGAGTACTGGGTTCCTAATGGTGTAGACATGGTTCAAATGGAAAACCACGAGTTGTGAGTCCATCAAGACTACTAGATCACAGACATCCTGGGAGGAAACTTTAGTCAAGAGACCGATGACTGCTTCATACTCGAGGATGTTATTAGTAGCAGGACCTATGCAAACCGCTCCTGAACTGACCAAATCTTTAGCTGGGGAATAGAGAACCCAAGCAGCAGCGGCGAGATTCAAGGTGTGGTGGTAAGCACCATCAGCGAAGCCATAGAAAGCCATATTCATGACCAAAACATGGTATAAACAGATGCGGACACTAAAACTCAAAACCATCTCAAAAATACTAAAAGCACCCTGAAATTCAATCAATATACATATATACAAGATACTATCTAAGAAGACCTAGGCATAGTACCTTTTTAGGTACAACCCATTGCGAGGTTTCCCCAAAGGGATTCCATCATAATCAACGAGATCATAATCTCCTTTCTCTAACACCTTAGAAATAAGGAAAGGTCCATACCACATGGACTTGAACCTACCCTTCCCTAGTTTGTCATATCTCTGGTCATAAGTCAATACTAGGTCACCCTCGTTGAAAACACGAGGCTGGATAGATTTATCGTATTGCGCCTTGAAATGTTTCTTATGTGCCTCATTAGCCAAGGCAGCATCTCTATGAGTCTCATCAAGGTTATTCAAATACAAAAATCTCTCTTCCTCTGCGGAAGTGTCCAGGAGAAGTTCGACGGCAAGTTGTAAAGATGGAATCTCACATTGGATCGGCAAGACAGCTTCATGTCCATAGACAAGCTGGAATGGCATGAAAAATGATGGCCACATGCTCCAGAGTGGAAATCATTCAACACGTGTTCAGCCTCCTCATGAGTGAGGCATCGCCGGAGAATGGAGTCAATCCCACGTCTATACAAGGTATCATTCAAGATAAGATAGTACTTCACGTGGTGACGGATACGGCAGTGATCATCATGAGATAAATGCAGCTAAAAAACCTGGGTCTGGAGATAAATCAGCAAATATCCATACCAAGGATCAGTAGTGCTAATCAGGAACAAGAATTCATCTGGAAATGAATCATTGGGCTCAGATTCCATTATAGCACAGGGAAGATCACACATAAGCTCTGCAAAAACCAAGGATTTCTTTGATGTGGCCTTGGCAAACTCCAGATCAAAATCCTCAAGGATGATGATCCAATAGGAGTATTTTCCCCCGAGTACCTGACGAGTCATAATGTAATACATTGGGTTCTGGTCTGCCAATATAGTGGTAGTGCGGAGCAGAATGTAGTGACAAAAATTTTGCACAGCAATGACCATGGCCAATGCTAACTTCTCCACATGTGAATAACGGGTTTCAGAATCAATAAGATTCTTATTGGCGTAATAAATCACATTCTCCTGACCGTGGAGATTGTCCTGCACTAAAACCATGGCGATGGTAGTAGCGGAGGCAGCAATATACAAGAGAAAGTCCTTTGAATAAAATGGGGGGTGTATCACGGGTGAATGAGTCAAAGCATGCTTAAGATTATCAAAGGTGCATTGGGCCTAGTCATCCCAGAAGAATGGAGTGTTCTTCTTGAGGAGACGCATATAACTGTGCGTTTTCTCTGTGAAATTGCACACGAAAAGGCGGAGAAATTTTTCCTTCCCTTGCAAACTTTGGAGTTCAAGGAGGTTGGTTGGGGATGGTAGATTAATGATAGTGGCAATCTTTAAAGTATCAATCCAAATGCCATCTTTGGATACCACAAAACCAAGCAGACATCCCATCTCGACGCAAAAAACATATTTATGTGGATTGAGCCATATATTATAATGATGGCATCTCAGGAATATGTCTCTAAGATGACCAGGGTGGTCCTCCCATCATTGTGAATGAGTAGGGAGGTCATCAAGGTACGGTTCAACAACATGTTTAATGCCGTGAAACGCATAGGACATCGCATGCTGGAACGTGGCTCCAGCATTTGTCAAGCCGAAAGGTAACTTCTTATACAAAAAGGTTCCCCATGGGCAAATGAATGTCATCTTATGCTGATCAGAGGGCAATATCTCAATCTGATTGTAGCCAGAGAAGCCATCCATGAATGAAAAGATGACACTTCTAGCACAGTTGTCGATAATCTGATCGATATGCGGGGTAGGAAATTTGTCCTTGGGACAAGCTTTATTCAAATCCCTAAAGTTGATGCAGACTCTAATGGTGCCCTAATTTTTATTGACAATGAAAACATTCGATACCCATTCCATCAGAGGTACAGGATAAATAAAACCAGCTTTTAGAAGTTTCTCAATCTTAGCTTTAATAGCTGCAGCCTTCCGAGGATGGACTTGCCTAAGTTTCTGCCTAACAGGTTTAGCCGTGGGATAAGTTTTAATCTCATGGACCACAATGGAAGGGTCAATCCCCGACATCTCTTCATAGGACCAGGCAAAAATATCACAGAATTCCTTGAAAAGTTCCTTATATGCTTTAGCATCATCTGTGGAGCAGTTCTTCCCAACATGAGCGTGCTTGATAACATCAGGCTTGGATGATATGTCAATTGGCTTCATCTGAGTAATGTTGCAAAGGTTTCCTTTAGAATCTGTATCTTGCAACAATATAGAACTTTGTGGAACGTTAACAATATCAGTAGGAAACAAGGATGCAAAATCATGGATGCCCGAACTGGTGTTGGGGAGGAACATGGATCTATGGTGGTGATCCTCCCAAATGGGCTCATCTGTGTTCATGATCTCTATAATGGACTCATTAGAGGGAAAATTCTCAGAGAGATAGTCTAGAACTAGAAGAGAAGGTTCTAACCAGTATGGTAAATGGTAAGGATCCGAAGCCACTAGATGAAGGTCATCAGTGTGATCATCAGAAAAGGTTTGAATGGTGTCATGCATAGATTCATGAGGACTCAACGAGGTGGACTCAACAAATTTTTTTTCCCTTAGGCTCATAATCAAATGAGGCGATCATATGTATTGTCACGGTATCCGTGCTAGGAGGAGTTGATGGGAAAATCCCCATAAGGGATGAATCCTTCAGCATGCCTACCCCAATCGACTGGTAAGGAGGAGGAGACTGACCTAACATGGGGATGTTATTATCCGTGGAGGTAGTAACATCCAGCATACAGAAATCAAGCTGATCAATCGTAACAATTCTCCCTAGATGTGGGAATTGGACCATTCAAAATACTGTTGAAGCAACAACAGTCATGGCATAGAACCAATTCCTTCCTAGAATGAGGTTGTAATCTAAAGGGGCATCTACCACTTCTACTTGGATGGAAACAGTTTTGCCCCCCAGCTTGACCGCGAGGGTTGATATGAGACCATGGGGTTGGAAACCCCATCCATCAAAGGCTTTAAGGGTCATAGGTGATGTAACAAGCTCTGGAGAGCCAAGATCTTTCCAACAAGTCAGAGATAACACCGAGGTAGAGGCTCCTTCATCTAGTACCATTCAAAAGACTTTCTTTCCCACTACTTTCATAATGATCTGAAAATCAAGTTTGTGCGGTAATCTAGGTTTATAATTCTCAACATTGAAATGAATCAAGTTAGTGTTATTCGGGTCTAAATCTCCTAAAGCAGTCAACAAGTTCTTGCGCTGTGTAGGGAAACTTTGGAGTACTTCTAGGGTAGACATGGCACAAGGTGCTTGAGCAAGATCTTCAACCACATTATAGAATTGAGCAGCTTGGGAATTGGGATTAAAGACAGCCTTCTAAAGAGTACTCTTAGGTAGGCGCAAAATCATGTCAAGAGTAGGCTTCTCGATAGATAAAGGGACAGTAGACGACGATTCCAAAGAACTAGTAGAGGAAGCTTTCGCTAAAGAAGATTGATCTTCTTTCTTATCTGCGGGTTTTTCATAATTCTGACTTCGAGTTTGCAGATGGATGGTATCTGAGGACATCATATGAATTTCCTCCAATGAACTAGAGTTACCTTGGTTAGACATGTGGTCTACCAATTGTTGTTGAGAGGGAAAGGGATCCATAAGTACTGCGGGTGTGGGATTAAACTTCAAAAACTAGGAGATCTCGTCCCAACAGGGACACTCCTTTGAAAAATGGTCACCATCGCATAACAGACAGGGATATTTAACCTTCCTTTTCCCTTTGTCATTGTTATTATTGGTTGGTCGTGGAGTCTCCTGTTGGTTTCCAGTTTTTTTATTTCTATTTTTACCTTTCTTTTTATTACCCAAGGTTTGAGTACTTGGAATGGAATTGACCTTAGTGGAAACCTTAGGAGTCGAAGGAGTAGCAGTTTGGGTTTTCTTGGTAGGTTTCGTTGTGGACGGGGACTGGATTGAACCAACAATCCCGTCAATAGGTACTTCTGCTGGTGTCTTAGCAGGGTCAGTGCTAGGGTGAGGAGCTTGAGGAATCAGGTCATAGAGAGTTCTAGACTGGGAATAGACCAAGTCTAGGTACTGAGCCTGACTAATAGCCTTCTCTTCAATAACTGCACTGCCCATAGCCACATCTCGGGAAATAGGAGGCAACAAGGACTTAGTGAACCAATCAGCTAGCAACTGATCCAGAATAGGGGCCTTAATAAGCCTTCTCCGCCTTCTCGATTCATGAATATGATCGAAAATGTGGGTGGAGGTGTTTTGTCGCAAAGAAGTTAAAATATCAGTGCTCGTTTCATAACGAATAGGGATATGAAAGTGTGTAAGGAACACGGTTTCCAACGAGCCAAAATCCACAAACGAATGTTGTGGGAGTTCAATGTACCACTTCGCAGCTATACCAGTCAAGGTTCGCTGAAAGAGTTGTAACCAGATGGAATCATCCATGAGGGAGTTTGAATAACACCATAAATGAAAATTCATAACATGGTTCTTCGGATCGTCTCCCTACTTCCCATCGAATTTCGGAATATACAATGGTAACTTTACCAGAATGGGAGGCCACGAGGGATTGTGTCGAATGGGATCATTAATCAACTTGCGCAGATCAGGCAAGCCCAAAGTTGCTAGGAAAGGTAATTGTTGGTTGGGTTGTACATACTGGTAATATTGATATGGCATATAATTACCAGTAGGACCATAGGTATACTGATAAACAGGTTGCTGTGAGGAAGATCCACCCACGAGGGGTTGATTTCCATAATTAGGATCACTAGGACCACCAGGGCCTCCAGGAGGAGGACCTCCAGGGCTACCGGGACCACCAGGACCACCAAGAGGTGGACCACCAGACCCTCCGGAGCCTCCAGGAGGTGGTAAACCTCCAGAGCCACCAGAACCACTAGGTGGAGGACCACCAAACCCTCTAAATCCAAAAGGAGGAAAGCCACCAGGTCCCCCAGGACCACTAGGACCACCAGGACCATAAGGAGGAAAGTTTCCAGATCCTCCGGGACCATTAGGTCTGTTAGGGGGAGGACCTCCATAAGGCGGTCCTCCCACACCTCCCGCAGTATGTATAGGTATCCCTCCCATAGTTGGCATGTAAGATCAGTTGGGTTGCCCCCATGGCGTAAAAATGTTACTAGGGTATGAAATTCTAGTATAAGGCATTCCTGTAGGATTAGATGGTTGATTACCTATAGGTATTCGATAACCATAACCTCCAAAAGGCTGAATGATTACAGGTTGTGCCCCCTAAGGGCTGACCTGAAATAGATGGGGGGTTTACCACATTAGTATGGGTGGGAGGGACAAAAAATGTAGATGATTCTATGTTAGAGGTCTTCCCTTGACTAGGTAAAATTTCGGCATCACATAACATAGGTTGTGCTGGGGGTTGCACCCCGGCATTAGAAGGTACCGGCGAAACAGGAATTGAAGGTTGGGCCCTAGGTGCAGAAGACCTGGGAAGATTTGGAACAGACATAACATGAGAGGTGAGAGGGGTGGTAAATTGACCTAGGTTGTGGGTTGTTAATGAACGATCTATAATCGGTTCAATGGGTCTCATAGAATCGGCTAGTGAATGATATCCCACAGGAAGAGATGTGGAACGTACTAGTGTAGAGCCTAATAGGTCATCAATTTGCTTTTCTACCTCCTGTGCACGGAGAATAGCAACACGGTATTGCCTGCATTCTTCTTCATCATTAGGAGAACTTACACGGGTGCCAAATGAGGCAATGGCCTGTCCTATAGGTGTCTCCCAAAAAGGAGCATTGGGACCAAAGTCCAGGTAGGTTGTATCATCAACATGACCTTCTAAGGGAGAATGGAATGATGAATTTCCCCACGAAGGTTGTTGGACCAAGGGAGGCAAGTGTGAAGAATATGGTACTCCACTTTCCACCACCAAATTTTCTCCCACTTGGGAGGTGGTTGTAGCTCCTTGGTCGATAGCTTCCATTGGATTTTCTCTTGAAATAGGAATAAAATCGGGTGGCAAGCCCCGTACTCTCCTGGACTGTCTTAACTCATCCAGTTTGTATAGTTCCTATCTAACCTAGGGTCTGAAAATCTAGAAAAAACACACCAAAAGACTTCCCTACACAAACTATAGGTCAAAACAAGCAGACTTAAAATGATAGGAGGACTTCAAAAGTTAGGTCTCTCACTAGGATTGTCAAGAAGGTGCCACTCATGATATACCTCGAGGGTACGTGCGTAGTAATCTCCCCGAATGTTGTTTTTAGTGTATGGCTCCAAACAAGATGGCCAAAGGGATTTTCTCAGATAGATAAGGTACCCTAGTGGGGTCTCCCAAGGTACGTGGGAGCTTGAATCGGTAGTAGTGTTGTCTAATGCATAACCGTACACAAGGGGCCTTCCGATATACAATCGAGTACGTGAAGTACCTTTCTATATACCTCAAGGGTATGTGAAAGGTTGTTCGATATACCAACGGTATGTGGAAGAACCGCGCAAGTCCCAGAATGTAATGCTGACAAATAACGATAGCTCTTACGATTTACGACGCCCGCACACGTCTCTAACCTATCACTCAAGTTACTGCATAAATTTTAACCTACAACTACTGTTAATTTTAACTTGTACGGTTAGGTGAATGCATGATGTTTTGACAAAAAAGTAAAACCATGCAATATGCTTGTGCAAATATTCACTTTACCATTCAGTATGCCTACTTATGGGATGGAAGAGAGTGTTTCTTTTTGTTTCAAAACCAAAAATCATTCCAATCAACAGTCATGAACATCAAATAAAAGACAAACAAACATTTTTCCAACCTGATTTCTTCTTTTCAAAGCAAATGAGAAGGGTGGGAATCTCTTTTCTTAAAAGAACAACACGAAGCACACCTATATGCCAATGCACTCTAACTTTTCAATTTTCTCAGAAACATAAGCAAATCTAACTTAAAAATACAATTTTTTTATATATTTTGATCGAGATAGTCCTAAATGCATGAGAGACGAAAGATCATAAAGGTTCTGAAAGCTTGGAAAGCCAATCAAAAAACCCAAATCCAACGCTCAATGATGATGTCCTAGTCTCAGTCAAAACTTTTCTTTTTTTAAGGAAGGAAAAAGAAGTTTACTATGCAAGAAATGAAACCTAGAAGCTAATCTAGTGTTCTTCTTTCAGTATATGCAACAAAAAGAGATTTCAATGAGCACCCTAAACTTTTCAAAAAACAAGAAATCCTTCTTAAAGCACAACCAACAAGCATAGAAGTAGATGAACAATCAAAAGACTTAAACAAACTTTTGGAATTCCACTCAAATCAATCTTAAACCATCAAATCAGCAAGCCACACACATCAGATTCAGTAACACAAGCCTGATAGCAGAACTAAAAGCAATCAAAACCCAAATTTTTTCAAATAAAAATGAGAAAAAATGTTTTGGAATGATGCCTACTGGCACCGCGCTTCGTAGGTGTTGACAGAGTGTTTCCAAGACAGCACCGCTCCTTGCAAACGGGTTACAAGCGGTGGCACCGCTTACTATATTCTTTGTTCAGGCTGTAGCACCACTCCTCATACACAGCATAGGCGTAGTTCCCTATAGATGACCAAAACAAAAAAAGACCGATGGATCAAGTCAGAAAATACTATATCAAGGCAAATACTGTTGAGTTGAGTATGGAAATAGAGCATAAAAGACTGAAATGACTCAGATATGAATAGATCTGGAAATTTCAAACCCAAATAATGCAAGTCAGAAAGTAGATATGACTTAAAAGAGTTGAAGAAAATGGATCCTGGATTCGAACAAGAGTTGTAGACTGACAAAGATCAGAACAACTGATACACTAAATCCCCAGCAGAGTCACCAGATTTGTTAGCTGGAATATTTCACCTCCTGCGGACAACAAGGTGTTCCACTAGTCTGAATGGTTTAGATCCAGAACAAATAGAGGACAAAGGTTGAAGACTCTCCCTAGATGCTGTAGATATCTGGAATACAAGGCTTTGATAGTCCACCCGTGTACCTACAATCAAGCTCAACACAAAACATATCAAAGCAACCAGAATATGATCTACTAATCTATGCTAGTGACTAAGGAATCTAGCAACATATATGTGAAATCACAACAACAACAACATATGTGGGACATAAATCAACTTGCATTAAATAATATGAAGAAGTTTACAACCAAGCCTTAGTGTTGACATGCATCTCCATGAAACCAGACCTTCTCATCCCCAAAAGCTCCGACTCTAGCTCTCTATTCTCTCTCCAAATGATCTTGGGCCAATGGTCAATCCAATAGCATAACAATACCTCAAGTGTTCTCTCCTCAACCATGGCTATGAGCTCTTATTTATAAGGCTTTAATGGATATAGATGGTTGAGAAATTAGTGGGTGAGGTGGCCTCTAAGATCCTAGGATGAGGGATCTTGAGCTCAACCAACCCACAGCAGTAGGGATAAGGTAGGACATGAGGCTTATCACCTAGAAGCCTTGAGAAACTTCTATTTTTCCCTTTTTACCCACAGTACCGCGTTTCTCCTTCTATGATAGAGAGGTTCTGGTAATAACTACTTATGGACCAAGGACAATAAGCGGTGGCACCACTTATGGGAAACAGATGATGGGTGGTGTGAATAGGGGTACCACTCCTGGATAAAGGGGCATGCACGGTGCTGGGAATTTGTATGAAAGATTGATGAAAAACCATTTAGTTTCCACTCCAGAAGCTGGGATTCAGGGCAAGTAGGTATGTCAAATGTCTTATCACATGATGGTGACAGGATTTTGGTATAACAGTGGTTGAGGGTGAATATCTTACACTAGATGGGAAATCAAGAAGAACTAGTGGGCATGTATTCGTGGATTACAAACCAGATTATGTGGTCTATCACTTCACAAACTTGATTGTTGGCATGAACATCCATCTACAGACAATGTCAAGGAAGAACTCAACCAAGGTACGTTACTTCTTGCCTCATTCAGAGCATGAGAGATTGATGGAGGCAATTAGCAACAGAGAGGATCCAACTAGCTATATTGAATGAGATTGATTAATTGTGCTTACACTCCACTTGGATGCCAGTTCCATGAGTGATTGAAATTGACAGCTACTATTAAAAGACAAGACGATCACAATAACTTACTCCGCTTTCTATGTGAACTCTGCAAAAGCCTTTCCCTTTCCATCTATATAGATGTCATGTCTGAATATATAGCATGTATAATTACTTATTACCAAGTATGATTTGTTTTATGCACCATCTTGGTAATAAGTATTTATACATGCTATATATTCAGACATGACATCAATATAGATGGAAAGGGAAATGATTTTGCAGAGTTCACATAGAAAGAGGAGTAAGTTATCATGATCGTCTTGTCTTTTTAATAGTAGCTATCAATTTCAACCACTCATGGTCATCTTGTCTTTTAATAGATTTTGATGTTTTAGCTTGCACAAGCACACGATTCTCTACATTTTACTATGCAATAATACAAAAGCTATGCAATAATGCAAATATGCCACTAAAGCTATGCAAGAATACAAATTTTCATCATTTGCATTCTCAATTCCTTATGTTCTTTTTAATTAGAGATTGAATTATTTGAATGTAATTTTCAAGTGAAAATGTTTGATGCATGTATCTTCAATAGACACCCTTCATTGGTTTAATCTTTCACCTATGTTTCTCTTACCTTTGCTACAAGAGTTTAAACATCATGTCCTTCACAGGTTTGCTAACTCCGCACTTTATATTGTTCTCTACATGTCCTACTTGGTAAACCACTATCTTTGAAACTTTCTCTCCAATTTGTGCTGCATTGGGATACTATTCAAAAAATAATTGCTCTAATATTGTGAAATGGTATTTGACTTGTGCATTATGCTTTCGTCTCTAAATTTTAATTGCTATTCTAGTAATTTTTATCCTTCTTCTATTTGAGTCAATAATTAGAATTTAATGAGAAAGTAGAAGGTATAACACAGAGCAAGGTCAACAATTAGCATGTCATCGCAGACCGAGAGTGACCAAGTGTCCCTGAACAACATTTTCATGCGACTTGCAGCTCGACATAACTCAGCAACCGGAGTTCGGATAGACAATTTGTTGACTCCATTGGCCTCCTGGCATGCCATTACCTCTAGAGGGCCCTCCCCACCATGTTTGCATGGCCCAATGACTCCACGTTTCATCGGTTTCGTAAACTAGGGTTTTTCTCAGTTTCCTTCAATGCAACTCTCGCACTGGCGGGTCAACTCTGAAAAACCCTCCTCTGTGCCAGTCTTGGTGGTGTTCCCATGTCTGCATTGGCCATACACACCTGTCAGAGCCAACGGCATGCAATCTTGCTACTCCATTTGGTTTTTTGCTCCTGTATCGAGAGTGACCAAGAGTCCCTAAACGACATTTTCATGCGACTTGCAACTTGACATAACTCGAAAACCATAGGTCAGATCGACAAGACGTCAACTCCGTTGGCCTCTTGGCATGCCATTACCTCTAGTGGGACCTCTCCACTGCATTTTCATGGCCCAATGACTCCACTGTGCGTCGGTTTTGTAAACTAGGGTTTTGCTCAGTTTCCTTCAATGCAACTCTCGCACTGGTGGGTCAAATCTGAAAAACCCTCCTCCGTGCCAATCTTGGTGGTGTTCCCATGTCGGCATTGGCCATACACACCTGTTAGAGCCAACGACACACAATCTTGCTGCTCCGTTTGGTCTTTTTCTCCCGGACCGAGAGTGACCAAGTGTCCCTGAACAATATTTTCGTGCGACTTACAACTCGACATAACTCGGCAACCATAGGTCTGATCGACGAGTCGTTGAATTCGTTGGTCTCCTGGCATACCATTACCTCTAATGGGCCCCCTCCACCATGTTTTCATGGGCCAGTGACTCCACTGTGCATTGGTTTCATAAACTAGGGTTTTTCTCAGTTTCCTTCAATGAAAATCTCGCACTGGTGGGTCAACTCTGAAAAACCCTCTTCCGTGCCAGTATTAGTGGTGTTCCCATGTTGGCATTGGCCATACACACCTGTCGGATCCAATTACATGCAATCTTGCTGCTCCGTTTGGTTTTTCGCTCCTAGACTGAGAGTGACCAAGTGTCCATGAGCGACATTTTCATGCGACTTGCAACTCGACATAACTCAAAAAGTGTAAGTCGAATCGACAATCCATTGACTCCATTGGTATCCTGACATGCCATTACCTCTAATGGGCCTTCTCTATCGTGTTTGCATGGCCCAGTGACTCCACTATGCGACGATTTCATAAACTAGGGTTTTTCTCAGTTTCCTTCAATGCAACTATCGCATTGGTGGGTCAACTGTGAAAAACCCTACTCTGTGCCAGTCTTGGTGGTGTTCCCATGTCAACATTGGCCATACACACATGTTGGAGCCAACGGCATGCAATCTTGCTGCTCCGTTTGTTTTTTCGCTCCCAGACCAAGAGTGACCAAGTGTCCCTGAATGACATTTTCATGCGACTTGCAACTCGACATAACTCAGAAATCGAAGGTTGGATCAACAAGCTGTCAACTCCATTGGTCTCCTAGCATGCCATTACCTCTAGGGGGACCTCTCCACTGCGTTTGCATGGCCCAATGACTCCACTGTGCATCAATTTTGTAAACTAGGTTTTTGCTCAGTTTCCTTCAATGCAACTCTCGCATTGGTGGGTCAACTCTGAAAAACCATCCTCTGTGCTAGTCTTGGTGGTGTTCCCATGTTGGCATTGGCCATACACACCTATCGAAGCCAATGACATGCAATCTTGCTACTCCATTTTTTTTTTGCTCCCAGACCGAGAGTGACCAAGTGTCCCTGAACGACATTTTCATGCAACTTGCAACTCGACATAACTCGACAACCGGAGGTCGGATCGATGAGACCTCGACTCCGTTGGTCTCCTGGCATGCCATTACCTCTAGGGGGGGCTCTCCACCACATTTGCATGGCCTATTGACTCCACTGTGCATCGGTTTTGTAAACTAGGGTTTTGCTGAGTAGATTTATTAATGTTGTAATTTGTTGTAATAAGAGGTTCTAGATATGTTATATGCTTGGAAAGAGTGCCCTAAAGGGATGTATCTTCATGGTGTTAGCGTACACTTGGACTAGGGTTTATTTTGTTGGGTTTCCTTGTGATCTTAGGATGAAGATAAGTGAAATATTGTACCATAGTGACCACCTTCACACACATGTTGAGGAGAACAAATGAGCATAGTAACCACCGTGGCACACATATTGAGGATAAGCATTGCAGCATTGTAGCCACCTCTAACACATATGTCAAGGAGCATTAGGAACAAGAAGATGTGGTACACAACTAGAGGAGGAATGCATTACATGATTAAACTTGGATATGCATAAGGACAGTAGGGTTTATATATGTAAGTAAACCTTGGAGAAGGAGATATAATACTAGAGGAATTTATGGTTGTCTTGCAGAATCTATAGCTCTTGTTGTCAAGACAAAGGAGGTAGAATTAGGGTTCCAACCCTGTAGAAGATACAAAGAAAAGAGCTAATGTCTTTGGTGCTATTGCAGTCTTGTTCTTGTGTGATACATGGAGGTTAGGGAAAGACCATGGAAAACTTAACTTGATAAGTCTCAAGCTTCTTTTGATTCCTTTCTTAGAAGAAGATTTTTTTAAGTTTAGTTGATTTTCCATGGAGGTCTTGGTGCTTGTCTTGATGCAATAGACAAAGACCTAGGGTTTGAGGAATCATCCTAGGATAGACATGTTGACGTCGAAACTGGTGCTAGACTTGTCTGAAATGCCATGTGCTTCCATGATGAAAGATTATTAGGGTTTATAAACCATAACGAGGAAAAAAATTATAGTGTGGATACCTTAATGCATGTTAGGGTTTCATGAACTACAATCTCATTGAGACTTGCATACTAGGGTTTCATGAACTACAATTGCATGCTATAACTAGGGTTGAGAAGTTATGAGATGAAACACATGTACATGTACAAATTGAAAACCAACTAGGGTTTTGTGAACTACAATTGCATGCTATAACTATTGTTGAGAAGTTATGATATGGAACTAGGGTTTTGTGACCTCTTTAAAAGCTATGAGATGGAAGTAGAAACACATGTACATGTACAAATCCAAAACCAACTAGGCTTTCATTAACTACAAATTAGATGGTATAACTAGGGTTGAGAAGTTATGAGATGGAAATATGGATGTATGAGCTCTTTACAAGTTATGAGATGGGAAAGAGAAACACACCCACGGTTTCATGAACTACCATTGCATGTTAGGGTTTCATGAACTACAATTGCATACTAGGGTTTCATGAACTACAATTGCATGCTATAGTTTCATGAACTACAAATTGCATGCTATAACTAGGGTTGAAAAGTTATGAGATGGAAGTAGGGTTTTATGACCTCTTTACAAGTTATGAGATGGAAAAGAGAAACACACCTATGGTTTCATGAACTACCATTGCATGCTAGAGTTTCATGAACTACAATCTCATTGAGACTTTCATATTAGGGTTTCATGAACTACAATTGCATACTAGGGTTTCATGAACTACAATTGCATGCTATAGATTCATGAGCTACAAATTGCATGCTATAACTAGGGTTGAAAAGTTATGAGATGGAAGTAGGGTTTTATGACCTCTTTACAAGTTATGAGATGGAAAAGAGAAACACACCTACGGTTTCATGAACTACCATTGCATGCTAGGGTTTCATGAACTACAATCTCGTTGAGACTTTCATACTAGGGTTTCATGAACTACAATTGCACGCTATAGTTTCATGATCTACAATTGCACGCTATAACTAGGGTTGAGAAGTTCTGAGATGGAAGTAGGGTTTTATGACCTCTTTACAAATTATGTGATGGAACTAAAATGGTATGGTATGTTGTATGTTAGTATGGTATGGTATGGTATGTTAGTACATGGTATGATGTTAGTATCATAGGGTATTGTAGGGTATGGTATGGTATGCTAGTATGGTATGGTGTGTTAGAATGGTATGATGTTAGTATGTTATGGTATGTTATGTTATGGTTTGTTATATTAGTTGGTAGGGTTTCATGAACTCTTTACAAGTTATTAGATGGAAGTAGAAACACATGTACATGTACACATACTAAACCAACTAGGGTTTCATGAACCACAATTGCATGCTATAACTTGGGTTGAAAATGGCCCTCCCCCTCATGTTTTCATGGCCCAATGTGTCTAGATATCACTAAGAAAGCACATGTTGCGGCATTATATTATTGATGTACTAGAATATAAGCCAACAATCTGCATAATAAAACTAGGGTTCACATATTGAGACATGGAACTACAAACTAGGGTTTTATGAACTCTTTAGGTTTGAACATCAAATTAGACTGGTTAGTATCATTTAAGTAGAAACCAAATGGCCATATAGCCCTAGGATACACTTACAAATTGAAACCAACTAGGGTTTCATGAACTACAAATTGCATATTATAACTAGGTTTCACAAGTTATGAGATGGAACTAGGGTTTTATGACCTCTTTAGGTATATATCATTAGATTGGTTAGTATGATTTAAGTACAAACCAAAAGGCCCTATACCTAGGCTATGCACATACATGAAATAATTTTATTGGGATTAATATGAACTACTTACTATTTCATATGTTCACAAATGCAAATACCAATGTGTGCAAATGCTAGGAACAATACTCAAATTATCAAATTGTTACAATTGAATTAAACCCTAGGTTATGAAAGTTGAATTTCTTTGTTATCCTAAACCCTAGCTAACACTATTGTAATTGATGAATAGTTACATGCTAGACTTGCCAAAAATGCTAACCCTAGCTAGACTTGCCTGAAATGACATGTGCTTCTATGATGAAAGATGACTAGGGTTTATAAACCCTAACGAGGAAAACAATTATAGTGTGGAGATTTGAATTTTAGCTTATATTATCTTTATGATTGGGTAGATTCTAGCATTGGTTATGCATGCTAATTTGAGATCATTTTGGGTTGAAATTGTTAAGTAAACTTTAATGGTGTTTATTTTGTTAGATATCCTAAGTGCAGACCTTTGGATAGGTCATCCTGCACTTGTGCAGGCCATCAAGATGATGACTAAGGAAAATCCTCTGAAATAAAAGGAACTTGCTAGCCAAAATGACCCTTCAAACCATGATTGTACACCCAAAGAGAAAATGTCGCTACCAAAGGAAGGATCAATAAGGATGACAAGATAGGAAGTGAGTGGGTAAGATAGGAAGGCAAGCAAGTGACCTTAGGCTATGATAGGTGGGTAAGAAGGCTATTAGGGCTGCCCTAAACAGGATGTTACCTGTCAGGGTTTCCTCATTGATTATAAATCCCAGGTTATGCATGTTAGCCTTTAAACTTCGGTTAGGGTTAGGGTTTCCTCATGGATTATAAACCCTAGGTTATGCATGCTAACCCTTAAATTGTTAACATTACAACAAGTACAATAGCTCGTTAAAATTGCAAGTGCTCAATAGATCGTTATAGAAGACACATATTCATGAACTTGTTTCATTTTTTATTTGTCAAGGAAGAACAATTTTTATGGGACGTTAGCATTACGGGATGTTTTAATTTCAATTATGCATGTGGTTGAAGCATGTTAGTGGTGTTGATGGGGTGTTATCATCATATCGTACAAATTCAACCTCTCTTACAACCGACATAAAAGTATTTCCAGCCAAGCATTTAGCATTATGATAGTCCTATATTTCACTTTTTAGCTAGCCAGGACAAAGGTACAATCTTTTTAAGTAAACATCAGTGATAAACATTTTTATAAGTGACAAGTTTCAAATCCAATGGGACAATTAAACCAAATCAAAATTCCAGTCAAGTAAAATGTCTTATGACAATCCAAGATGTAATTTCCAGTCAAGTAAAATGTCTTATGACAGTCCAAGATGTAATTTCCAGTCAAGTAAAATGTCTTATGATAGTCCAAGATGTAATTTCCAGTCAAGTAGGAATGATAAGAAGTATAGTCACTTGGCTTTTGATGACACAATGACTTGCAAGCAATTCAAGGACTTTTCTAGTATTTTGCCAAGTTATGGATGTTTATATACCACTGTCAAATTTGTTTAATTATGGCTGGGAATGATTGTTTAAATACAGTCCCTTTAGGGTGTCTTTGTGCCACTTTAAATTGGGTTATGGACAAATTTTAGGTGAGGCGTTAGTGAGTGGGTAAGATAGGAAGGAAAGGAAGTGACCTTAGGATGTGATAGGTGGGTAAGAAGGCTATTAGGGCTTCCCTAAATAGGATATTACAATGAATATGTTAGGGAAGCTTAGGATGAGTCAGTGGTGTTCTAGGGATGTCCAAAATGGATATTATAGTCAGAGATATAGGGAGATTCATGGGGGTCTAAGTAGTGTGGAAATGAAAGGAATAAGCCTTGTTTTAGAGAGAGGGAAAGGTAGGAGTCTAGGGCAAGGGTTTTAGCAATCGTTAGGCTAGAATAGATTGGTTTAGGTGTGTCGTATGGCTGCCTAATAGGTACTATTACAGTCTAGTTTGATAGACAGTCCTAGGGTTAGTCAAGGATAAAAAATGGAGTAGAAGGCCAAAGGTTAGAATTACTATGTAAATACCAAAGGCAAACAAGTTCTTTCTATTGCAATTTGGACAGTGAATAAGGCTATATTTTTATGCATTTGTGGATTTTTTGTTAACTAACCTACAGTGTTAATTTTTTTATGCATTTTATTATGAGATAGACTTTATTGCTTCATCAACAATAAGTATTGCGAGCACATCAATTGTAAACTACCACTGTAAAGAAGTACAAAATGATATATTAATATACAAAAATATCCAATCATATACAAAATATGGCAACTCGTGCCCTATACAAAATATGGCAACTTGTGCCCAAATGCCACATCATGGCTAGTGTACATAGGAGGCTCTCTCAATCCTCCTGCCCACCCTCGGAGCTCCTAGGTCCAACTTCAAAATCGATCCCCCTCTTCTTCGAGCTAAAGGAAGCTCGGTTCTCCGGGCTGCTTCGACCACCTCCCCTTAGGCTCTGAAATGACTCACAATCAAATGTCAACTCCTACAGAAAATTATACAAGTATAAACCACAATTTAAATATCAAAATCACATTTTCAAATTTTAAATAGATCACCTGAGATGAGACCGTAAGTGATGGGTGGGATACCCTCCTCCGTGATACAAGTCTCTCAGCAATGCCACCCTGCAACATTTAAACAGTAAGATAAATCATACAATTTACTACTATGTAAATTTTCGTTAATATTGAACGAGATTTTTATAAACTAATCAATCTCACCGTGAACACAACAGGCTACTCCTGGGGGCTGGCAGGTGGAGCAATCGAATGCTCCTCAGGTGTGGCAGGTGGAGCAGTGGGCTGCACAAATTGCTCTGATGCTAGGGTGGATGGCATAGCAGAGGATGTAGCCACACGGATGTTGGCTACAACACTAGGGGGCACAGTGCGAGAGGGCATGGACTGGAGTGGGCAAAGTGGTGATGTATGACGATAAAGTCCAACTGACTGTAGAATGGAACGGGCCACCCTGGAAGAGGAAATGAGGGTGGTGGGGGAATATGGAGGAGGGGGATGAGGTCTGGGATGGGGTGGAGGGATGGGTGAATGTGGATGGAAGGTGTAATGTGGTCGGAGGGGGGGGGATGGAAACATGGGAAACTGCAAGGGAGGGGGTGGATGGGTGCAGCGGGGGGGGGAGGGATGCAGGGAAAGGGACATGTATGGCAGGGGATACACCTAGCATATATGGTGGGAAAAGGTAGTCGATGGAGAGATAGCGACACCGACGTGCCTATGTGGTGGGACCTGCATACATATTCATGTCATTGTCTATTAGTACATAAAAAATATAACTATACGAATCTAAGCCATCAAAACTGAAATTAAATTTATACTTTATTACAAGATACCTTCTCACGAGGGGATCTGCTGATCCTTGGTGGGGATGGTTGGTCACTCAATCCTGCAAACACCTATTTATTTGCACAAAAATATTTAGATTCAATTAGTAAATATTAGCTAAATATGGGCCGACAATTTAAATAAATATGCGATGATTGACATCCAATTACTACTAACATTAAATTTAATTATTGAAAGAAAACTACCTAGGTGTATGGTCCCGCGATGTCCTCTGTGGCTGCCATGGCTCCATCTAGGTTGAAGGAACCAGCGTCCTCCCACCCATGTGTTGGAGACTCAGCACTGAATAGATGTACATTAAAAAAAATCAAGTCATCAACATCTGATTCCAAGTTAAATTTATTAGAAATTGTGACATTAAATAAAACAATGACTAACCTGGTGTAGGTAGCTCTCTGTTCCATGATCCTACGTGGGAACCTGGCATGGATGCCCACAATGAGAACAACAATGTGGCACTGGTCTCGTCGAGCTAGATGGTCCACCTAGCTATCACCTGTATCTGCTCTCCCTCGCCCACCACTAGTAGACTGTGCACAAGTGTATCTCTCGGGGGGGTCCTGCTCGCTCTACGAGGACATAGCCACAAATTTGGTATGCTTTAGAAGGTGTCATGTGGCACGTCTGACAGACTCATGGATCTCATCTAGCCCACTACCTAACCCAGGGGGTTGATGAGGTGGGTTTGGCTCCCGCCTAGGTGCAGTAGGTCCTCTGAGTGGGTTCCAGTGGGCGTGAGGTCGATCTTGGGTTGAGCCAAAATCGATGCCCTGGAACTTAGTGATGTCGAAGTAGTTCACATGGAACCCTAACACAAACTCAACCCACAGTTTCTTGAGAAAATATTGTGGGACCTCGACATTGTTGCATGTAGGCTTGTCGAATACCATGAACCATCTCTTCCTCTAGTTTTCTCTCCATGGCCGGTAATTACTCCAGTCCATGCAAACTCCCCTCTTACTCACATCTGGAGGTTGTCATGTTCTAGGATCTATAAATTTGCTCCACAATTGGGATTTTGTGATATTTAGGTTTTTAATATCCTCTTTGGATATACCAGTGCTATAATGCTCTCTCATTCGAGCCCTATATTCGCTCAAACTGGTTATCTCACTATGGGCAATGTTGATAGATTCTATAATGTTTTGTATTGATGTGGCGAGGGAAACCCGAGAGGGTTCCCTCGTGTTCTTCAATTCATCACTCAAAATTCTTAATTGGTTTAAATCCCCGTGTAATTCATCTTTGGGGTTTTCTTCTTCATTTAATTCGGGGTTTTCTTCGTTTAATTCAGGGTTTGGGTCCTCTGTTTGGTTTGTTTCATTCATTTCTTCAGATGGTTCATTGGTATTGGTCATTGTGGTTAGGTAATTTGTACCCGCAGTATCAAATTTTGCCCATTTCAATTTCTTTTCAATTTCTTTTCAATTTTGTATTTTATTTTAAAAACAATAAAAACAATGAAATAAACAAAAAAAATTTGCATTCCTACTCCATTTACCTTACTCTAGTGTCGTTCTAGGTGAGGGGTCGAATTCGTCTCCTTCGGGTCGTTGGCTCCTCCTTGTGCGTTGGCGAGTTGCAAAAACAATACGCACTGTATTTTTTTTTAATACACACGGACATGCACGCATCCCTATTTGCTATCGTGCCCAACACACGCACGCGTCCAAATGCACGTGCGCATCCACAGGCGCGTGCGCGCTCTTATTGCCCATGCTGGAAATCTAGCGTGGAGGTTCGTCAGTTTGAAGCGGAAGCGCGTGCGTGCATCTGCTGGGTGCGTGCACGTTGTTGATTTAGCCCGCTTGCGCACTCCTATTGCATCATAATTGGGTAGCAGCTTCGTGCAGGTGCCATCCATCCTTCCCACCACCTTTAGTTCCACTATTCTCTTTATCAGTTGTTGTCTCCATCCATGTTTGTGATTTCTGATGTTTGGTTGGGTCACACTTGATGCCCTTACCAACATTGACAGCTTCATCTAGCAATTTTGGTGTTTTAAGGTTCTTGGATCCTATCAAAACATTATGCAATTATTGGGGCAACTTTAACTTATATAATTACTTTATTCTTGAGTCATTAGCACTTGAAATCTAGCACCTTGATAATTACTTAAAAAACTAACTTAACTAATCAAATCTAGCATCTTGATAATTACTTGACAAAGAAACTAACTTAACTAATCTGCATATTATTGCACCTTCTTGGGGCAATTGCTAGTTTTTACCATTATTTCATAACGAACAAGGAAGAAGAAATACTGGGATGGGCTAGTCCTCACCAAAGGCTACCACTTGAGTGGGCTTGTTCACATACTAAGCTTTCCTATATAATAATAATGACTCATATAATAATAATATATGACTCATTATTATTTTTCTTCTCTTAGGTATATTTCTATATATGACCAAACATGGCAATATAGAGGCCTGAGCTTATCTGGATTGCGGGTAAGGAGCAGAGTCAGCAATTAACTTTGCTCCTTGTCCATTGGATGCACAGAATTTGCAATCAAGATAAGAATGACCAACATAAAGGAGATGTTACATTTTTAATAACAGAAATAAAATAATAATGACTCATATTATTATTTTTCTTCACTCTTAGTTATATTTCTATATGTAACCAAACATGGCAATAGAGAGGACGTTACATTTTTAATAAAATATAAAACAATTTTTACATTTATTATTAATTTAGTTAGTTAAATTAAATTTATATTTAAAAAATAATTATATTTTAAATTTTAAATTAGTTAAAATTAAAAAAAAATCATTCTTATTAAATAAAACCAAAATGCATATATTATTCAAAATACATATATTATTCTTGTATAATTAAACAAATTGTTATTGAAATATACTATGTAGATGCTTATCTTGAAACATGTTTCCAAAAAGCTTCATGAGTGTGAGCAGTAGTCCTGAACTTCAAGCATCAGATTCAAAGTGTCCTCTTGATTCGATATTTTAGTGTATATCTTTGACTATCACAACAAGAAGTTACGCTATGCGTTGCTTGATTCGATATTTTAGTGCATATCTTTGACTATCACAACAAGAAGTTAGGCTATGCGTTCCCACTTGCATTTGCATGCTCACGGGTAGGGTATATGTTGTGCTTATGATTTAAGAAACAAACATCTCCTTCCTAATTTCTTCATCAATGAATATCGTATGCTAAGCAGAGCAGTGATGGAGGAGGTCACGACATCGAACCTGATGCTGTCATTGCCCTCCGCCAGCAGAAACGTATTGAGGCAAGAAGCCTTGGCTGCCTGGCGCTTCAAGCCCTCTGATACGGCCATAGACCAGGGCGCTGACAATGCTTGCTGGATCTTCCAAGCCTCCCAGCGAGACATGGAAATCGTAACGAGGGCGCTGGTGAGGGAATTGAACTCCACACCAGACATAGGAGTTATCATCAGGGCTTCGAACGAGAAGAAGGTGGGACTTCCCACGAGCGAGGTAGCGTCGTCGTCCAGCTCCAGTTGTGATCCCGACAGCCCTAATTCCCAGAACGCTGTCGAAGCAAAAGCAAGCGCAACCATGGAAGTTTCGGATTCCAAGGAGAGCCATTCTGGGGCTCGGGAGACTCCGATCACATCCGCAGAGGCGTTGTCAAGGTACTGTAATAATCAGAGATCCATCCGGGCGATGAAAATTTTCATCGGCAAGAACCGTTCGCGAAAGAGAAAGAGGGCTCCGATCACAATTATGAGGGCAGATCCCACTGATTTCCAAGCAATGGTTCAGCAGATGACGGGTTTCCCCTTCGAAAACAGCAGCAAGGCTGCCTCCTCGCGCTTGAAGCCACATCGAAAGCGGCCCGGCCAAATGGGTAGCAATATCATCCCTTCCGCTTCTTCGTCCGCGGGGCTTCCTGTTGCCATAAACGGTTTATCGACTGTCACTCGCTCTAATTATCTGCATCCTGCAACAGCTTAGCAGACAACTCCGCGTAATCAGTGCTCACTGCAACATCTAGCTCACATATTAATTCCATGGGAATTGATAAGGCTAACAATTTACAGTGTTAGATTTAACTCTTTCGCTCAAAGCAGTTTCAGGAATTAATTAGCAATTCTTAGGTCAGCGTCGGCAATTCAGAGATGAATTAGACTATGTAAATGTAAATTCAAAATTAAATTGCAAAATTTGGTTATGGAGTTAGACTTCTTTCAGTTGTCAAGTACATCCAAGAAGATGAAGATGAATGATGATGAGTGAAATCCGTTCATCGTCTTCTTTTTTGTAAAGTTGGGTAGAGTGAAATCGGTGAAATTTGTTAGAATTTGGAGGGGATTTTTTTTTGAAATACTGATTTTGATGGCTGAATTTGCAATTTTAATTACAAAAATGGATTTAGCCTTTTTCATAACTGATACAGATGGCGAGCAATACTTGTTATGCTATGGAGAATTTAATGCGACGGGGTCGCACTGTCCGCTCTTTGGAACGGATCCTACGGCAGACAGTGCGACCGCCGTCGCATTAAATGCTCCATAGCATAACAAGTATTGCTCGTCGATACAGATGGTGAAAGGATAGTTAGATCTAGCCTGGGGAGCACATGTCTGAGTGACTGTTTGCCTAGGTTCAATGAGTGATTGATCTCTTTGCTTCCTTTTTTTCATTGATCTACAATTCAGGACTATTTTTGTTGGATCTTTTTATAAAAAGCATTACTTATTTTATATAAAATATGTTATTTTTATTCGAAAAAAAAACTTCCAATACATTTTATATTATGCAATTTCAATAAATTAAAACCATAATTTTAACAAAATTTTGTCCCAAAAATAATGCAAAAATAGTATAGAATTTAGCTCACAACCTTTTGTACTAAAAGGATTTGCAGTTCCACTTCCAACGAGAGCGAATTCATTTTTACGTAATATGAGAATACTGAAAATTAACTAATTATTGCACTAATTATGAGCAACTTTAATTGCGAGACGAATCTGTTACAGTAGTGGCGTATTTATTTTGATGAAGTAGAACAATATATCGCGATTGGATGGAACAGTCTTCTCTCATATAAATACACACGTACTCCATTTTCAATTATTTTTAGTGAGAAAGTAGTTTTCCGTCATAATATACGTGACAAAAATTTAATTTGAATTAATAAAATAAATGTTTTTTAAACATATAAATAAATTTTATTTTAAATTACTAAAAGAAATATATTTTTAATGTATAAAAGGTTTGCATGAAAGTATTGATTCTCTATGTGAATAATCAATTATCTAGGAAGATATGTGTTGGATAGTGTAGAAAATTTTAAGATTCATATGTTTATATGCTCACCGTTATATTTTCTCAAACGACGACTTGCAAGATTAAATTGTGACAAACTTTAGCTAGTGGCAAACGACGATTTGCAAGATTAAATTGTGACAAACTTTAGCTAGTGGTCTCGAATATTTGTGAATTATTATTTTTTACATTAGTATAGATTTATTTTTAAAAAGGATTAAATTTCTCTAAGTGTAATTTTTTTTAGAGTGGAAATGTTAAGAAAATATGAACGGAATGTTTATGGTTTTAATTTATATTTTTATATATGTGGTTCTAATAAATATTTTCAATGTAAATTGAGGCTACATGTTATTTTTTATAACATTTTTTTATTTTTTTATAAAGAACACTTGTGAGCTCTAGGATAAGCATAGAAGAACTTACACATCTTCCCTACTCGGCTGTAGCTTCCCAATAACAAATTGATGGGGTTGCTAGGATAAGTTAAAAATAAAAGACAAATAACACTTTGTAAAATGATAAGAGGAAGTTGAACATGAAAAATATTATGAAGACAAAGAAACTATAAGGGAGTTCTTGGTAAAAAGATGACAAAATTAGTATATAAAGAGAGATCTTCTTCCTGAATTTTTTGAGATGACTCGTAAGCCTAAATTGACAACCCCACCATGCAAAACAAAGAAGGATCTACTGGAAGGAAAACAACAATCCATTGAACGGGCGCTTAGAGGGGTGCGTGCCCAGAAGAAGGGTTGTAGATGAAAATTATGTCCTTCAACGTCCGTGGTTTGGTTGGTCCCCATAAAAGATTAGCAATCAAATGGGTGGTGAGTTTGGAGCACCCTAGCATTTTGATGCTATAGGAAACTTTAGGTGTAGGTGACGTGGTGAAGGATCGACTGGAAAGTTGGTTTTCTGGTTGGGTTTTTGTGACTTTGGATGTTCGTTGTCGTTCTGGAGGCCTGGCTGTGGGATGGAATGAACGCACTATGAAAGCTCTTAATTTGTGGGATATGGAATCGGTACTAGGCTTGAACTTTTAGGCATTGGATCTCCAAACCTCCTTCATTGTTTTCAATATTTATGATCCTTATCTGAATAGGATTCCTTTATGGGAAGCCCTTTTTAATAATCCCCTCCTTAGGGGAGAGTCGGTTATCCCGGGGGGGATCTTAATTTTTCTTTCAGGCACGCTGAGGTCTAGGGGCCACATGCTCATGCTGACTTGTTGACATATTTGTTCACTCATAATCTAGTTCAGAGGAACTAGCTTGATATTGAGCCTATCAAACTTAAGCCCACTCGGAGAAACAATAGGTGTGGTGATGGGCGTGTTGCTAAGAGGTTGGATAGATTTTTAGTGGTTGAACAGGTGGTTAACAGGATTCATCATCTCAGGCAGTGGGTTGGATGCGAGGGTCTCTCTGATCATCTTCCTATCTTTCTAGAAGTCATGGATGGTCTCACCCAACCCCCAAACCCACTGAAGTTTAATAAGACTTGGTTAAAGGATGAGTCCTTTGTACAGTTGATTATGGGCATTTGGATCCCTTTTAATCCTAGGAGTGTGCTCTCAACAGCATTTCAATTTGCTGATAATTTCAAAAGATTGAAGGGGGCTATCAAAGCGTCGTCTGTGGGAAAGAGACTTCGGGAGGACAGAGAACTGAAGCTTATTGAGGAGGAGATATCAAGGATTTTGGATGGGGATGGGGGTGGGATGTTGAATCAGGAGACCAAGGAGACACTTATCCATTTTGAAGGGAGAAGGAACACTTTGTTGCTTGAAAGGGAGGAGACCTGAAGACTAAATACTAGAGCCATTTGGCTGGAATGTGGTGATGAAAATAAAAAAAATTTACATGCTTATGCTAGAGGGAGTAAGGCTACTAACACCATCTGGAGCTTGATGGATGAGCATGGTGTTGCTCAAAATAACTTTGATGAAAAGGATAGATTTGGGGTCGCACATTTCAAAAACCTTTTCAGGGCCCCTCCTCATACTACTATTGTAAAGGTCATCATGGTGGCTCAAATATTTCCCAGGATTGTAGCGAAGGAAGACAATCTCTCTCTTATGGAGGTTATCCATGAGGAGGAGATCAAGGTTGCTCTATACAACTTTCAGAAGGATAAAAGTCTTGGAAGCCCGAATGGATGGCTATTGAATTTTTTCTGGGTCTATTTGATCTTATTGGTGGGAACCTGTTGAAAGTTGTGGAGGATACCAGATCTTCTGGGAGGATTCTTTCCAGTTTCAACTCAACTTTTCTTACATTAATCCCAAAATTTGATAACCCTTCCTCACTAAATGATTTTCGACCCATATCTCTCTACAGTTGTGTTTACAAGGTGGTCTCGAAAGTTATTACTCTTAGATTCAAAGAAATCTTATCCAAGAATATTACTGAAGAAAAATTTGGGTTTCTGGAAGGGAGACAGATCCATGAAGCCATTGGGGTGGTACAAGAGGGACTGCATAGTATTAAGACTAAAAAGCTTAAAGGGGCTATCCTTAAGATTGATTTGTCTAAAGCTTATGATAAGGTTAGTTGGTTATACATTCGTATGCTGCTAACACATCTTAGGTTTGGTATTTATTTTATAAGGTGGATCATGAGTTGCATCACCATGGTTTCCTATTTGATTTTGATCAATGGGGCGACATCTCCTTTTTTCCATGCCGAGAGGGGCTTGCAGCAAGGTTGTCCGCTTTCACCATTACTTTTCTTGTTGGTGGTTGAAGGATTAAGCAAGGCATTAAAGGAAGCTAAAAGTCATGGTTCTCTCAAGGGCATTCAAATCTCCCAGCACCTGTCGTTAACACACCTCATGTTCGTGGATGATGTCCTCATTTTTTGCATGGGTACGATGAGGGACATAAATACTCTCAGTGACATCTTGGCACTGTTCTCCAAATCCACGAGGATGAAGATTAATGAGAGGAAATGTACTTTAACCACTCATTTGTTGTCAGTGGAAGAAAATCGAGAACTCAGCAGGTTCTTTCCTTTCAATTTGGCTGATATTGACGAAGGTTTGAAATATCTAGGTTTATGTCTCAAACTTATGATTACCACAAATAGGATTGGAACTGACTTGTTGAAAATTTGGAAAAATGGTTGAAGCAGTGGAGTCGTAAGTGGCTATCTTGTGCAAGTCGATTGGTCCTAGTGAAAACCATTTTGGAATCTATTCCTGTCTATTGGATGTCTCTTGCTTGGATTCCTATTATTATTTTAGAAATGACAAGGAGAATCTGCTTCAGGTTCACATGGAGTGGCAAACAGGAGACTTATGTGACCCCCTGGGTGTGATGGGAAAAGATTGTGGTGCCAAAGAGGATGGGAGGCTAGGGCCTCAAGAATATTCTTCTATTTGCAAAGGCCCTTGCGGCCAAGGGAGGATGGAGGTTGATTAATTCGGAAAATATTTGGACACATGTCATGTTTCAAAAGTATTTAGCTCCAGAACCGGTTGAAGACTGGATTCAGAACCCTAGGAAATCCCATGCTGGAGGCTCTGTTTTCTAGAAAGCAGTGGTGAAATATTTTAATGTCATTGAATCCAACCTTTCCTGGAATGTGGAGAATGGCATACTTTTTTGGATTGGTGTGGATCCATGGGTTGGCTGCACTCAGCAACATATACTTCCAGCTCAAACAGTGGAGGCTCTTAGAGAGAGAGATATTATTTTCCTTTATCAACTTGCAAATCCTGTACATGGGAATATTTGGTTTCAGTCATGGAGACCAGCTTCTACTCTTGGTTTAAATGATTTTGATGAAGGGGAGTTGGCTCGTCATATTGGGGAACTGAACAGGGCACTTATACAATTAAGGGATAGGGTGGATGAGCTTGTGTGGGATGTTGATCCAAGTGGTTGCTACACTCCTAAAGGTGGTTACTTAAAACTAAGTGCCAATGGTCTACTCAGGGATCTAGTTTTGTGGTGGAAGAAGTTATGGAATATCAATAGTCCACCAAAAACTAGGCTCTTCTTGTGGTGTGTTCTGGAGAACAAGGTTCCTACCTGGGACAACCTACATAAAAGATGTTTCCATGGGTCTGGATGGTGCATCTTGTGCAAGGCTGAGGGAGAGACGAGCTTACATCTTTTTTTGCAGTGTGTCTATGTCAAGGTCATGTGGACTGAATGTGTGAAGACAATGGGGTCACACTATCTTACAAGGTTGGGTTAACTAGAAGGTGGGGGTTGATCAGGCATTGTTGGTGACCTTTCCACTGCTGGTGATTTGGGGTGTGTGGTTGGAGGGAAATAACCTCCTACTCAATGATAAAGCTTGTACTCTTGCTATCACTGCTAGCATTGTTTGTGTTTTTCTGAATGCCTACCCTCACCACATTAGATCTACCAGACAAAGGGAGGTTTTGGATGTGGAGATGGACAAATCAATGTCTTGGGGTTTTTTTGATGGAGTGACATAGAACAATGTTTGTGGGGGTGGGGCATTTCTATTCTTGTCAGAGACACATTTCTTTGAATTGATAATAGGTTTAGGGGAAGGCAGTAATAACTATGCTGAAATCATGAACCTCAAACTCCTTCTAGTTTTTGCAGCAGAGAAAGGTTGTAAAATTATAAATTTGACTCTATGAATGTTATTAATTGGATTAATGGGGCTCAACAATGCAGAAATATTAGACTTTCCAGTATCCTTTTGTCTTCTAGAGAGGTATTAAATATTTTTGATGCCTACTCTTGCCGTCACATTTACAAGGAAAACAACAAGGAAGCGGACAATGCCTCATACGAAGCTTTGAAAATGTCCATGGGTCATTGGAGGATCAAGGAACACCGAGAGGGCGCTATCTAGGAATACTATCATAGACCATTCATAGAATGATCTGCTTATCCACCTAATGTAGTTTATTTTTTATTCTGCGGATACTTAATATGTACTTATTATAGGTTTATATGGCTTTATTTTGTGCACTAGTGGGCAGCCACTTACACAGTCTGATGATTGCTGCTATCTTTTGTTATGGAACCTTTTTGGTCTTCTTCCATGAACATGGAAAAAATATCTACTAGAAGGAATATAATGTGGAACTATATCTGAACTTTCACGGTTTGGATCTATGAAGACCATTTTTTGTTGTTAAATCAAAGCTTTCAGCTTAACTTGAAATACACTTTATAAGTGTATATACACAATGTAATTTTGTTTGAAGAAATAAAATTCCACTTTTTTTCAAAGGAAAAAGAAAAACAAAGAAGTGACAAGAAGTTGATCGAGAACAACATTGTGGTGATAATTAAACCACAAAGGACTGCTAAGCAAAAATACAAGAAAATTGACAAATAAGTAGAGGCCTTCTTCACCTCTTAACTTTTTTGAGACGACTTGTATGCCTAAATTGGACACAAAGAAGAAGTGAGGAGGGTTGTTGCAAGATAATGCTACACAATTATGACACGTTAGTTGCAATGAAAACCTAGAAAAATAGAAATATAATCACTAAAATAAATATTAGAGGTACTGGAACATGCTGTAAAAATATGAAACATAGATAATCTAGTTACCTTCCAAAATATATAACTTTTATTTATGGAAAATTAGTATAACTCCAAGAAAATGGTGTTCTCTTAAAATTGGTATGTTAATTTTTTTTTAAATAATGCATATGTCCATGTTGGCCCGAGGTTTGATATGTAAACACTGGATTTTTTCAAAAGAATAAA
>LPNX010489557.1:0-18693 GCA_001517045.1 Pseudotsuga menziesii | reverse complement strand
CATAATCTCTCACCACCTTCTATATACCTCCCTAATTATCCTTCCCTCCATCACTCTCTCTCTATTTCTCATCCCCCCGCCTCTCCCTCTGTCGCTCACCCACCCGCCTTTCTCCCACATAATCTTTTTTTTATGTGTGTGTCCCTCATTCTCTCACAAACTCCTTCTGTCTCTTTCTCTCTCTCCAACTTCTATTTAATTCCCTCTATCAATATCTCCCTCCCTTCTCCCTTAATTACCATCCCTATGTGTCATTATCCCTCTCTCTCTCTCTCTCTCAAATTGTATCCCTCCCTCCCTATCTCTTTTCACCCTCCCTCTCTCTCCATATCTCAACCATGCTTCTATTACACAACCTCCCTCCCTCTCCATGCTTCTATATACCTCCCTCATTATCCTTCCCTCCATCACTCTCTCTCTATTTCTCATCCCCCCCCCCCCCCCCCCCTTTTTCCCCCCCCCCCCCCCCTCTCCCTCTGTCACTCACCCACCCGCCTTTCTCCCACATAATCTTTTTTTTGTGTGTGTGTCCCTCATTCTCTCATAAAATCCCTCTATATCTCTCTCTCTCTCTCCAACTTCTATTTAATTCCCTCTATCAATATCTCCCTCCCTTCTCCCTTAATTACCATCCCTCTGTGCCATTATCCCTCTCTCTCTCTCTCTCAAATTGTATCCCTCCCTCCCTATCTCTTTTCACCCTCCCTCTCCATGCTTCTCTATTACACAACCTCCCTCTCTCTCTCCATATCTCAACCCTCCATCGTCTATATTTGACGCCATCTCTCTCTCTCTCTACATGTGTAAACCCACCCCTTTCTCTCCTTGTGTCTATCCCTTTGTCGCCCCTCACACACACACACACACACCTTCTATCACTCCCTCAATATCTCTTTCCTTCACTCTATCTCCATTCCCCCTCACCCCCTCTCTATCGTATTCTCTCACACACTCTCTCCACATCATTCTCATCCCTTCTCCTCAACCCCCTACCACATTATGACCCCTATTCTCTATTTTATCATGTCTCATTCCCATCTCTTCAATTCCCCCCTCCTTTGCCTCTCTCCTCCAACACATCCTATTCCTCCTCTAATACTCCATATCCACCTTTCCATTCATCAATCCTCTCTCGCATCAAACCATCACCCACTTCCTCTCCTCCAACTTATCCCCCTTCGTCACTCAAGTCTCGTGTACTGCTTCTAACCCTATACGTCTCCAACACCTCTTCTCCTCCTAATAATTCTCTCATTTCCCACTCCCCTTCACCCTTGTAACCCATAATGTTCCAATTCCATTCATATTTCTCCACTTGAATTTACAACATCCTCCTAGGACCTTGACCCTTCCACCCCCCCTCTCAACTATCAACCATCCCCACTTGAACTTCCAATATCTCCCTAGGCCCTTGACCCTTCCCCACCCGCTCTCAACTATTAACCATCCCTACTTGAACCTACAACATCGTCCTAGGCCGTTGACCCTTCCACACCCCCTCTAAACTATTATTCATACATTTGATATATTACATATAGTGTTAGATTTTTATCTCTACAAAACACGTGCACATTATAGAACTACAAAATGCATTAAAATGCGTGAGCATTTTGTAAATCTATAGTGCGCATGCATTTTGTAGTCCTATAACACGCATGTGTTTTGTAGTTCTATAACGCGCACACGTTTGCCAATTCTATAAGGGCGGGAGATGTAATTTGAATTTAAACATGCCAAATCACTTGGTCGCATGTCACCAACATTCCTATGTGTATGGTTTGGAGTTTTCTTCGATAATAAAAAACATGTGCTATGGTATATGATAAACCATAGCTAATTGGGCATTTCTTCAATTTTCTGAAGAAGTCGTTGTTTACACACTCGTTACAGTATGATACACACAATCATTTTTTACGAAATATTAAACATAAATAGTATTTTTTCTGCACATTCTAAATATGTAATTTTTATTAAAAAATCTTATATTTTCCTTTTTTTTTTCAATTTCTATTGTGTCCTAACTCCTTAACTCAAAAAACATGTTGTTAGTGTTTTTTCCATAACTTTTTCAATTCTTAATCATTTTAAAAAGAAATTTTATGGTGCACTAGAAGACACTAACCTCTACATTCTATAAAAAACCCATTTCATGATTATTTCATTAAGACCTTCAAAGGATGCACCCACAAAAGACGTACCATTTTCGAGGAATGATCACTTAGATAATTATAATAAAAAAAATTAAAAATTACTAATTTTACTTTTGAAAAATAGCGCTGCACTTGTGCTATATGTTCTCTACATTCCTGCAAATTTTTGTCTCCCGAAAGCATCATTTAGGCCCTCAAAGGGTGCACCCACAAAAACATATACCTTATCATTTGCCTAAAAAATAAAAAGTGACTATTAGAAAAAATGAAACTTGAGATAGTTATAAAAAATTTCAATACATAAACCTTATATATTTGGAAACGTGATTCAATTTCCTACATTTAATCTTATTTACTCAAAACAAGATATTTTGTGTAAGTATCTCAAAAAATACAATTAAGTTGAGGGATGCCTTATTTTTCAATTTTCTATTGGATCTAACATGCCAAAAGTGACCCTCATTATCTTGTACTCACCCATATAATCTAGTTTTGTTTCCAATGAAGATCATAACTTAGAACATTTGAGGGATGAATAGTCCTCAAAAAGTCAAGATTATGAAGAATAAAATCCAGAATGAGAATCGTGTTTAATAATGTTTATCCAAGAAACTAAATGCTCAAAAATATATATCATGGCAATAGGAAGAAAAATATGGAAAGGATGTGAAGGAATAGGAATTGATGCTAGAGGGATGGCTGAGGGGTTGGGTGTTTTATGGGACCCTTCCAATGTTACCCTGTCATTGTAACATCCCTGGTAAAAGCACTGTAAGTAATGTTATTTATTTTATTAAGTTTAAATTACTTTGGTAGACTTAGGAGATTGAGGGCTTGACTCTTCTGAATGTTTGGGGCATGAATTCACTAGGGAGAGGTTGAATGGCTAGGAAGCCATGAGTAAATTATGGGTGGCATCTTAGTGCCTTAAGAACTCAAGGAAAGGTTAAACATAACGACCTTAAGTGATGAACATCTTAAGTAAGACTAAGAGATTTTCCTATAAAAACTTGAATATTATTTATACATTCTTTAAAGTATGAAAAGTCAATTTCACACTCATAATAAGGAAACTAGATTAAATATATGTTTATTTAATGTTAAACTTCTTAAGGAGGGCTCTCCTCGAAATGAATCCATTTCCACCAACCCTAATAGTTATCATTAAAAGACAAATAAATTAATATTGAAAGATTTTAAGTTAATAGCCTCAGCCATATAGTATTTAATAATACTATATATTACATGAAATGTGAAAATCTTTAATAATAAATATTTTAATGAAAAATAATAATAAATGGGATAGGCCGTTAGAGGTATCCGCAGGGAAAGATATGATAGTTAGTTAGGTTTCATTCAAGTTGTTCTTAGTTTCAGAGTTGTTTGCAAAGGCCGATACTGACGCCCTCTACAAAGAAGAACCACCTCTATACATATTTAATTATGGGTAAATTGTGTTGTAGGGACTGGAACCCTTGCCTTTATATATATATATATATAATTATATATATATACATATACCTTCATCGAAAATCTATGTTGTGATCTCTTAGGGTTGGGGAGCTAATAACTTTCCTTCTTATTTTACTTGATGGCTTCTCCATTACGTTCGTAATTTTCAATTCTATATTAACAATAATAGTGCGAGTTGAACCGAGGCAGGCGAGCGTACATTTCGGGAGATAGCCACTCTGAGTCAGATGTTGTAAAATCAATATGTGGTTATTCTCTGTGTCTTGGAAATAAGTTTGACAGAGGACGGGTTTCTAGACAGTGAAATGGCCTGCAAATGGTTGTTAGTTACTTCTATTTATGGAAGGATTTATATAAAAAAAAACCCAATCGCCATTACGGCCACGCGTTAAATTTATGCAAGTAAAGGGAATTTCATGAAAATGGTAAAGGTTAACCTAATAACATAGCAAGGTTGAAAGTGCTTGATCCAAAATAAGAAAACTAGTGACTCCACACTAATTATATATAAGAATATATATAAGTTCTTTAAATATGTTATCTAGTATATAATTTAGTTATCGAGTAGCTTTACTCACGTTTATGGCTGGAAAATATAGTTATTATTAAGTATGTTAAGTTACAACTTACTTGAGAGTTAGTTTAGTATTGTGAGTTAAACCTAATGTTTATACAAGGCATGCAAGGATTACAATTAGTGTTTAATAATAACAAGTTGCAATTCTATTTTAGGGATGATAGGTAACAAATCCAACTATTCAGAGATTTGATAAGGAACCAAAAATGATTTTGTAATAAGAATTTATTAAACAAGTTGCAATTCTATTTTAGGGATGATAGGTAACAAATCCAACTATTTATGAATTTGATAAGGAACTAAAAGTGATTTTGTAATAAGAATTTATTAAACAAGTTGCAATTCTATTTTAGGGATGATAGGTAACAAATCCAACTATTTATGAATTTGATAAGGAACCAAAAGTGATTTTGTAATAAAAACCGAGTCTTAGAATTTGGAAGCCCAACATATGATGTAAAAGCTAATCCCATTGTTTAAAGGTTGAACTCGTGGTTAAGGATTGGGTACGTTATGAGAAATCCAAGCTATCTGCAGTTAACAGATTTCGTAGATTAAAAGTCTTGTTATAAGACTAGATAGTAATTTGAAAATGTTTCTCTACAAAAGAAAGTTTGTGGATGAAAGGAAAGTAAATGGTAGCTAATATGCTCCAGAATTGTAACTCTTTTATGGATAAAATCATAAAAATATTAAAAAATTTGGTGGACGTAGCCCTTGGATAGGGTGAACCACGTATATTGGTGTTCCTCTCTTTCATGGTGTCTTAAATTGATAATTGATTCATGTTAATGCTTCCTAAATTTAATGTGGTTCAATTAATACTTATTCTCTTTGTTGGTAAATGAGGATTGGATTATGGATGGTGTTAACTCGATTTATAAGGTAACTAATGTTTTGAGTTGTTTAGTTGAAGTTAAGGTTTGAAATTTTTACCCCATCTCCTGAAAACGTAAAGTGGAGATTGGGTTTGTTACAGTGATAGTTTCTGACAGATTCCCAAACCATCTCAACAAAATTTCAAGTGATTGGATCTGCAATTAAGGGGGTTGTCCCTAACGTTTATGGCCCCCGTCTACATTGACGGAAAGATAGATTTCTAGAGTCATTGAGGAGGCTACATGAATGGATGAGGGGAAAACACTGGGTTTTGGGGGGATATTTTAACCTTATTACTTCCCTGGATGAGAAAAAGGGGGGGAGAAGACATCTAGAGAATGAAAATATTCAGTTTAGGACACTATTGAAGAATTGAAAATGGTAGATATAGCAACAGGAAGTGAGATCTTCACTTGGAATAACAAAAGAGGAGGGGATTGACATGTTGCATCGAGGTTGGACCATTTTCAGATATCATAAACAATAGTGGCTTTAGGTAGTGATATATCGACCTTGGTATTTCTTGCGGCTAAGTCAGACCATTAGTCAGTTAGTCTTTGGTGGAGTGGAATAGGATCTCGATTCAGAAAACCCTTCAGGGTTGAGCAATTTTGGCTCAATCATCTGGATTTCAAGGAAAAGGTTCAAGAATGATGGGAAAATTTGGAAGAGGAATAGGGTCATAGAATGTATAAATTCTAGAAAAACATTAAAACATTGAAAGAGAAGATCAAGAAATGGATGTACAAAGAGGAATTCATAAATAGATTTTATGACAAGTGAATTCTTGAAAAACTAATTGAAGAAATCCAAATCAAAGGGATGAAGGAAGGATTCTCGGAGGAAATTAGGGTTGAATCCACTAGGATCGAAGCCCAAATAGAGGAAAGAGAAATCCAAGAAGAAATAATATGGAATCATAAATATAGGGTCAAGTGGTTAAGGGAAGGAGAGAGGAATACAAAATTATTTCACAGAGCCACCTCCCAACAATGAATCCAAAATAGAATCCTTCGAATCAAGAATGAGAATGGTGATTACTTGGAAACTAGGGAAGAAATTGAAGGGGAGCTATGTCATTTTATCAAGAAATAATGATAGATCCAATCAAAGATAGGAAGATGGAAATAAATAAAAATATTCCTTCTCTAGTCACTCAAGAAAAAAATAACCTCCTCATGAATCCCATCACTTTGGTAGAGGTGGAAGAGGTTGTTGATAAAATGTTTGAGGGAAAATTGCCCAAGACCTGATGGTTTCACAGTTAATTTCTTCCAATACTTCTAGGATATGATAAATGCAGAGGTATGGAGGATAGTGTAAGATTCAAGAAGGTCAAAGCATATCCTATCGACATTTAATGCAATGGTTCTAACACTCATACAAAAAAAATGAGGCAGCGAACTCTCCATGTATGTTTATGCCAATAGCCCTATGCGATGTTATTTATAAAATTGTGACAACGGTCATTGCCAACCGACTAAATACTATTCTCCCCAATTTGATTTCCTCTTAACAATCAGGGCTTGTGGAAGGAAGAAAAATAATGGATGGGGTTATTTTGGTTCATGAAGTCATGCATTCCCTTAAAATAAAGAATCCTAGGGATGATGCCAAAACTTTATATTTCCAAGGATTATGATAAACTTAGTTGGAAATACATCAAGGATGTTCTGAGAGATTTTGGTTTTCAAAAAGATTGGATCTACTGTATTATGGAGTAATACCATTATATTTATTTTCTATATTGGTTAATGGGACTCCTACAAGGTTTATTCAACCTTCTATAGGTATCAGACAATGTGTCCCTCTATCTCTATTCTTGTTCACCCTCATAACGGAAGGTATACGTTGCATAGTTAAAGTAATGAAGAGGACTTCTGAGATTCGAGGGATAAGAGTGAAGGATGAGGTGGAAATCCAAACCCACCAACAATTTGTGGATTATACTATGCTTATGGGTCATCCTTCAGTTCAGGAAGCCAGGGGTTTCAAATGATGTCTCACGTAGTTTGGAGATGCATTAGGTCTTGAGATTAATGAACACAAATCCCAAGTGTTCTTGTTCAACACCCCTAAGATTACTAGAACCAACATTTGCAGAATTTTGGGCTTTCATGAGAGCTCCCTTCCATCCAAATATCTTTGAGCATCCATCATCAAGTTGGACCCTAATACTTCTTAATCTAGTGAGTAGATTGGCCCTCGTAAAATAGGTCCTTGAATACATTCCTATTTACCTATTTTCGACTATGCCTGCTCCCAAAGCAATGCTAAAGGAGGTAAGAAACATTCAAAGAAAATTTCTCTGGAATGAGGGTAATGACCAATGGAAGACAACCTTGGTAAAGTGGGAGACGATGTGTACTCCAAAAAATCATGGAGGTTTGGGGTTACATGACCTAAAAAAATGAACATGCTCCATGGCGCCAAAGTTTTGTGGAGATGGAAGACCCATAACATAGATGTGTGGGGAAAATTATGGCATTGCAAATATGCTAATGGCTAGGATTAATTTGATCTAATTAAATTCTTAGAGAAAAAACAGGGTTCACATATATGGAAGACAACAAATTTTGGGAGAATCTTAATTCAGGATAATTGCTTATCGAAAATTCATAGAAAAAACTCATCCTTCTTCTAGGATAATTCGTGGAAACAATTACTTGATATTAATCAAACCACAAATTTTTCCCTCTCAAGACAGGAAGGAATAATATGGGTTAATGATTATTGAGATGACGTAGAAGGGGGGATAGAGTTTAGGAATTGGAAGCAAGAAGGTTGGTGGGAAGGGATTGGACCCTAGGAAGAAATAAATTCCCTATTAGATGTTCTTCAAGACAGAAATATCATAATTCGTGAGGGGGAGGATAAAGTGAGATGGGGATACCAACCAAAAGGAGACTTCACAATTAAAGAAGCATATGAAATTCGGACGAGGTATAATGACGATCCCCAATATAAAACATGGAAAACTTTGTGGGATGCTAAACTATGGTTGATAATATCAATATTTGTGTCTCATAATGAAACAAGAAAACTTCATGGCATATTCTTCTACTGCTGCAGAGGCTGCCACATCTCTTTCATTTTCCGCAATATTTTTATCAGGACATTTTGAGGCATAATGCCCCATCTGACCACAATGGTAGCACCTTATATGACTAATGTATTTCTTCTTCTTGTTTGTCTTTGTTGCAAGAGCCACACTATGTTCCACCTCTTCACTGACTTGCCCACCCAGAGCCTCCTCTCGAATCTCCTCTTGGGTGAAATCATCCCAAAGCCTGGACCAACGTCGAATTTTCTCTCTGCCAATAATACATTTAACAAAAACCTACCATCTATTGGTAAATCCCTTCAGGGATATTCTCACTAACTGTGAGTCCGAGATAGTTTCTCCTACCACCACCAAATCATATTTGACTTGAGCCACTCGAGTTAGTAGGAGGTTACACTTTCACCTTGGGTCATATTCACATTGTGTAACTTCTCCTTCAGAGCCATCTTCTGATTCTCGTTCTTTGCCTCGAACAACTGCTTCATGGTGTCCCACATTTCATTGGTAGCCTTCTTCTCTACCAAATGTGGGATTAGATGATCTTTCACCCCATCCAGGATCACTCTCTAATCTCTAGCTTCTTGGGCTTCAAATTCTTCTAAGTCTTCCTTGTATGAGGGCTTCGTCATTAGAGTGTTAGAAAAGATCCATATATTCCATTCTTTGAGCATTTTAGTTATCCTCACTTGCCAAGTTAGATAGTTGGATATTCCATCCAACCTAAATTTGTAACGAATTCTCATCATTTGGAAAATATCTCACAAAAAATCTTCTAAATTGAAAGACAACACAATTCTGTTATGTGATTCAAAACTTGAATACTACTTCAACTTGGCTCTGATACCATGAAAAAATTCGATGACTTAATATGAAATTTCTCATTTACACATTATGTCAAACCCTTGATCAAACTAGGGTTTATCATAAAAAATTAACTCTTTAATTTGAAATATGAACCACCAAGATCAAGAACTTTCCAAGACTAAAGCAATTTATTCACACATAAATACACAGGAAATTTTGGTCTAAGACAGGGAAAAAATCCAACTCCAAGGGAAAATCCTAGAAAGAGAAATTATCATTAAAGGAGAAACTCAAAAAATTTCCCAACAACACAGAAAAATTATTCTTCTCACCCTTACAGGAAAAATTCCCAAAAAACTCACTCTCAGCAAATTACCTCGAAAATTATGCCAGTCGTACTGTACGGCCTTCTATCCCTTCACCCGTGCGAGTACGGACTATACAAATCTTCCACACGTGTGGACTATACATACTGAACTTTCTATACTTCGCTGCTGCCTCAGGATTCATACCTAGCCTACAATAAATGTTGTACGGACCTGTTAGACTTTTGTACCTTCTACCTCAATTTTTGTGCCTTCACACGAGTGTTGTACAGACTGACAGGTGCATTAAATGTTGTTGTACTTTTCTTCTCCTTGCATTGGGAATTGTGCCAGGGGTTTTCTCTCTTTCTCTCTCTCTCTCTCCCCTTTGGTCTCAATATTCTTTCTCTCTCCTCATTAATGGTGGTATCTCTAATTTGTCCTCAACCCTAGTTTTATACTTTAAATTATGTAACTACCTCATCTAACCAACTTGATCTTATGGTTGAGATGATTTTACAAAATCTAGGGTCATCACTTAATGCACTCTTATTTAATAATAATTCACTTTAATTATTAAATATATTTTAAGTGAAATCCAATACAATAAAGTACGTAACATCATTTATTTATATATAAATGATCTTTTATGCATAAATACACAAGGGACAAATTACATGCCCTCTTTATCACACAACACTAAAACTATAAATTGGTCCTTCAAAGTTAACTTTTCAACACTCCCTTTTAATGAGGAAGGTCCGCAACACTATCTCCATCTCTGACTCCTACAATAGCTATGTTTTGCTCTGGAATCAATATTAGAAACATATGCTCTATCTCGAACTGAAACTCTGAAGCCTGAGACTCGACTTGAGTCTCATCAACCTGCTCATATGCACCATCACTTGATTGGTTGTGCCTCCTTCCAGTGCTCTAGAGAGAGTCATTCTCCTCTTCAGGTCCATATCTATCAAATGCAACATCATCCTCATTCTCCAACTCTAATAGATATCCTCTTGCTCTTTCTCCTCTTGGGACATATAGTATGCCCTCTTGGGACATATAATATGTCCCTACGATCACCCAATAAGATGGTGGTACCAATTGGCTCATCTCTCTGATACAGGAAGACATGGACATACCTAATCATCATCTCATAGCCATCATCCTCGAAGGATGAGACAAATAGTTTTCTCACTCTCATCCCATGTACAAAAAATACATCATGAATATCTAGGAACTCTCCAGGACCCAGTTGATAGCTAATTCTTCCAACTCCTCGTATCACAATTCAGGGACTATCAAAATCTGTCTGAACGAAATGTCATGGACCTAACAATGTGATCATTTGAAAAGAATCATGGACTCGAGTCATATTTCTGGTTGTATCATTCTCAACAACCTAGACATTCTCAAAGGTAGAACTTCATACACTAAAATGATTTGAGACAAGAGAAATCTCTTGCTCAAACTTCATGGCATATTTTTTTACAGTTGTAGAGGCTTCCACATCTCTTTCAATTTTCATAATATTTTTATCAAGACATTTTGAGGCATAATTCCCCATCTAACCACAATGGTAGAACCTGATATGACTGAGGTTTTCTTCTTATTATTTGTCTTTCTTGCAAGAGCCACACTATGCTCCACCTCTTCACTAACTTTCCCACCTAGAGCCCCGTCTCAAATCTCCTCTTGGGTGAAATCATCCCAAATCCTGGACTAGCCTAGAAGCTTCTCTCTAACAACAATACATTTGACAAAAACCTCCCATCTATTGATGAAACCCTTCAGGGCTATTCTCACTATCTTTGAGTCTAATATAGTTTTTCCTACTGCTACAAACTCATCTTTGACTTGAGACACTCGAGTCAGGTAGGGGTTTACACTTTCACTTTGGGTCATATTCACATTGTGTAACTCGTCCTTCAGAGCCATCTTTTGATTCTTTTTATTTGCCTCGAATAACTACTTCTGGGTGTCCCACATGTCATTGGTAGTATTTTTCTTTGCCAAATGCGGGATCATATGATCTTTCACCCCGTCTAGGATCATCCTCTAAGCTCTAGGTTCTAGGGATTCAAATTCTTCTAAGTCAACCTTGTTTGTGGGCTTCATCATCATGATGTTTGCAAAGCTCCATATCTTCCATTCTTTGAGCACTACAATTATCCTTAGTTTCCAAGGTAGATATTTGGATATGCCATCCAACCTATCTTCGTAACAAATTCTCATCATCTAGAAAATTAATCACAACAAATCTTCTAAACTGAAAGACAACACAATTATGTTATGTCATTGAAAACTTGAATACTACTTCAACCTGGCTCTGATACCATGAATAAATTCAATGACTTAATATGAAATTTCCCATTTACACATTAAATCAAACACTTGATCAAACTAGGGTTTATGATTAAAAATTACTTCTTTAATTTGAAATATGAACCACCAAGATCAAGAACTTTCCAAGACTGAAGCAATTTTTTCACACATGAATACACGGGAAATTTTGGTCTAAGAGCGGGAAAAACCCCAACTCCTAGGGAAACCCTAGAAAGAGAAATTATCATTAAAGCAGAAACTTATAAATTTTCCAAACAACACAGGAAAATTATTCTTCTGAACATTATAGGAAGAATTCCCAAAAAAATCACTTTAAGCAAATTACCTCGAAAACTATGCCAACAGTACTCTACGGTTTGCTCTACCTTCACACGTGGGAGTATGAATTGTATAGATCTGCCACACATGTGGATTACATGGACTGAACTTTATGTGCTTTTCTGTTGTCTCTGGATTCATGCCCAACCTGCAATAATTGTTGTTTGAACCTTTCAAACTTTTGTACCTTCTACCTCGATTTATGTGCCTTCACATGAGTGTTGTGCAGGCTGACAGGTGCATTAAATGTTGTTTTACTTTGATGATCCTTGCAATGGGAATCGTGCCAAGGGTTTTCTCTCTCCTCATTAATGTTTGTGTCTCTAATTTGTCCTCAACCCTAGTTTTATACTTTAAATTCTGTAACTACCTCATCTAACCAACTTGATCTTTCGGTTGATATGCTTTTACAAAATCTAGGGTCCTCACTTAATGCACTCTGATTTAATAATAATTCACTTTAATTATTAAATATATTTTAAGTGATACCTAATACAATAAAGGAAAAAACATCATTTATTTATATATAACTCATCTTTTATACATAAATACACAAGAGAAAATTTACATGCCCTATTTATCACACAACACCAAAACTATAAAGAGGACCTCCATAGTTAACTTTTCAACACTCCCTCTTAACGAGGAAGGTATGCAACACTATATCCATCTCTGATTCCTACAACATATCCCTCCTGCCCTGGAATCATATTTAGAAACATATGCTCTACCTCGAATGAAACTCTAAATCCCGAGACTCAACCTGAGTCTCATCAACCTGCTCATATGCACCATCACTTGACTGGCTGAGCCTCCTACCAATTATTTGGAGAGAGTCACTCTCCTCTCGGGTCCATATCTATGAAATGCAACAACATCCTCACTCTTTGACTTGGATAGACATCCTCTTTCTCCTGCTTGTGGTCGTACAATATGCCCTCTCAAGACCTGTAGTATGTCCCTATGATCACCAAATATGATGGTGGTACCAACTGGCTCATCTCTCCGATACAAGAAGACATGGCCATACCTGATCATCATCGCATAGCCATCATCCTCGAAGGATGACACTGATAGTTTTCTCGCTCTCATCCAAGGTACAAACAGTAGCCCATGAATATCTAGGAACTCTCTAAGGTCTAGGTCGAACTTGATTATTCCAACCCCTCGTATCACAATCTGGGGACTATCAAAATCTATCTAAATGAAATGGCATGGCCCTAACAATGTGATCATATGAAAAGAATCATAGACTTCATTCATATTTCTGGTTGCACCGATTTCAACAACCCAGACATTCTTAAAGGTAGAATTCCCTACATTGGACTCAAATAATACAAGAGAAAAATCTTGCCCAAAATTTGTGGCATATTCTTCTACTGCTGCAGAGGTTTCTACATCTCTTTTAGTTTTCACAATATTTTTATCATGACATTTCGAGGCATAATTCCCCATCTGACCACAATGGTAGCACCTCATCAAACTGAGGTATTTCTTTTTTTTGTTTGTCTTTGTTGTAAGAGCCACACTATGCTCCACCTCTTCACTGACTTGCCCAACCAAAGTCCCCTCTAGAATATCCTCTTGAGTGAAATAATCCCAAATACTGGACCATCCTAGAAGATTTTCTCCACCAACAATACATTTGACAAAAACCTCTCATCTCTTGGTGAAGCCCTTCAGGTCTATTCTGACAAAATCTAAGTCTGAGATAGATTCTCCTACCACTAGCAACTCATCTTTGACTTGAGCCACCCGAGTCAGGTAGGAGGTTACACTTTCACTTGGGGTCATCTTCACATTGTGTAACTTGTCCTTGAGATCTATCTTATGATTCTCGTTCTTTTCCTCGAACAACTGCTTTAGGGTGTCCCACTTGTCATTGGCAGTCTTTTTCTCTACCAAATGCGGTATCAGATGATCTTCCACCCCATCCAGGATCACCCTCTGAGCTCTGGCTTCTAGAGATGCAAATTCTTCTAAGTCAACCTTGTCTTTGGGCTTCATCATCATGGTGTTTGAAAAGCTCCATATCTTCCATTCTTTAACCATTGAAGTTATCCTCATTTTCCAATCCTAGATAGTTGGATATTCCATCCAACCTATCTTCGTAATGAATTCTCATCATTTGCAAAATATAACACAACAAATATTCTAAACTGAAAGACAACACGATTCTCTTATGTGATTCAAAACTTGAATAATACTTCAACTTGGCTCTGATACCATGAAGAAATTCAATGACTTAATATGAAATTTCTCATTTACACATTATGTCAAACACTTGATCAAACTAGGGTTTGTGAGTAAAAATTACTTCTTTAATTTGAAATGTGAACCACCAAGATCAATAGCTTTTCAAGACTAAAGCAAATTATTCACACATGAATACAGAAGAAATTTTTGTTTAAGACCAGGAAAAACCCCAAATCCTAGGGAAAACCCTAGAAAGAGAAATTATAATTAAAGGATAAACACCAAAATTTTCCCAACAACACAAAAAAATTATTCTTCTAACCCTTACACGCAAAATTCCCAAAAAATCACTTTCACCAAATTACCTCGAAAACTGTGCCAGTAATACTGTACATCCTGTTGTACCTTCATACATGCGAGTATAGACTGTATGGATCTTCCATATGTGTGGACTGTATGGACTAAACTTTCTGTACTTTTCTGTTGCCTCGAGATTTGTGCCCATCCTACAATAAATGTTGTATGGACCTATTAGACTTCTGTACCTTCTGCCTCAATTTATGTGCTTTCACATGAGTGCTGTATGAACTGACAAGTGCATTAAATGTTGTTGTACTTTGATTCTCCTTGCATTGGGAATTGTGGCAAGGTTTTTCCCTTTCTCATTTTTGGTCTCAATATTCTCTCTCTACTCATTAATGGTGGTGTCTCTAATTTGTCCTCAACCCTAGTTTTATACTTTAAATTTTGTAACTACCTCATCTAACCAACTTGATCTTATGGTTGAGATGCTTTTACAAAATCTAGGGTCCTCACTTAATGCACCCTTATTTAATAATAATTCACTTTAATTATTAAATATCTTTTAAGTGAGACCCAATAGAATAAAGTACAAAACATCATTGATTTATATATAACTCATCTTTTATACATAAATAGACAAGGGACAAATTACATGCCCTCTCTATCACACAACACCAAAACTATAAATTAAGAGGAACTTTAGAGTTAACTTTTCAATAGTACTCCCTCTTAACGATGAAGGTCTACAACATTGTCTCCATCTCTGAATCCTACAACAACTCCCTTTTGCTCTGGAATCAATCTTGGAAACATATGATCTACCTCGATATGAAACTCTAAAGCTTGAGACTTGACTTGAATCTCATCAACCTGATCATATGCACCATCACTTGACTGGTTGAGCCTCCTTCCAGTGCTCTTAAGAGAGGCACTCTCCTCTTTAGGTCCATATCTATCAAATGTAGCATCATTCTCATTCTCTAACTCTAAAATCCATCCTTGGCCTGCTCTTGCTCATGGTCATACAACATGCCCTCTCAAGACATATAGTTTGTCCCTGCGATCAACCAATAAGATGGTGGTACCAACTAGCACATATCTCTGATACAGGAAGACATGACTAGACATGATCATCATCACATAGCTATTATCCTCAAAGAATGACACTGATAGTTTGCTCACTCTCATCCTAGGTACAAACAACACTCCATGAATATCCAAGAAATCTCCAAGGTCCAGTTGGAACCTAATTGTTCCAACCCCTCATATCGCAATCTAGGGACTATTAACATCTTCCTGAATGAAATGTCCTCACCCTAGATGTGTGATCATAAGAAAACAATCATAGACTCCAGTAATATGTCTAGTTGCACTGATGTCAACAGCCCAGACATTCTCTAAGGCTTCCACATCTCTTATCATATTGCCTTAAGGAATATTTTATTGCAACCACACTTTCAAGTGCAGTTGCAATAAAACATTTCTTAAAGCAATATGATAAGATGGTGTATAAATTACAAAGAGCTTAAATTCAATTCAAGAATGATGAAAACAATTGAACAATAAAGTTATTTACATAAAGTTATTTTTATTTGAACGTAAAACATTTTATTTAGATACCACTTATATGGAGTTATTAGTTTTTATGAAAAGAGAATTGATTGCAAGCATACACAAAGATTGGATTATATGTTAACGTAACTTGTGTCAATGGATTTTGTATTAAAGTTTATGCAATGGGTGTCATAGGTTGCATCGAATAGAGACTCACATTTAAGTGTAAATTATATGCATAAGACAACATGATGATAAGCATTTTGATCTTCTAAATGATGCAGTTTACTCTTTGTAATTTAGACACCCTCTTATCATATTGCCTTAAGGAATATTTTATTACAACCACACTTGAAAGTGTGGTTGCATTAAAATATTCCTTAAGGCAATATGATAAGATGGTGTATAAATTAGAAAAAGTTAAATTCAATTCAAGAAGGATGAAAACAATTGAACAATAAATTTGCAAACATTTAAGGTTATTTTTATTTGAACGCGAAGGAAGGAAGTACGTCTTTAGGGAAATATTTTGTGCACCCACACGTAGATTTGGAAGACGCATTCTCTTGCATACCCCTCATATTGTGAATTTTCCTTAGCATTCATAACATTTAAGTTTGGTGCTTTAAAATCGAATATTCTTGCATACTGCATTTGTTTAAAATTTTCTAATTCGCTTATTTTTCATTGAAAAACAATGAAATTGAACAATGTATAAGTCCCTTATTTGGTCAAAGAACTAAAAAATTTCAAAATTCAATTAACTTCTGTAGGGATAGATCCTAGCTAGCCATCATAGGATCGTGCACCCTCTGATTTCTCAAGAGTAATTGGGAGCTTCAATGATGTTGGAATGGCTGCAAATTGTTTAAGAGGGTTGGATGATGCCACACAAAAAGAGTTCGAGAACCCGACCCTTGATCGGACAATCAAAGAGAATGTTAGTAACATAATCAAGTTGTACTTTGAACAACAAGCAGTGATTACACAAGCTCAAATGCTACATGGATTGATAAAACACAAAAAATTGAAACGTGCCACAAAGTTGTTGGGTTTTAAGGATGTTAAAAATAAAAATGCATGTGACAACACAACAAAAACTGGATTTAGCATTTGTTTTTGCATCCTTTTTTGTGTCTAGACCATCTTTTAATGTATTTTTCTTCATTTTTTGGACAAAATGGCGCAATTTCATGGGTTGGTGCTATTTTAGGCGTTTTTTGCGTCCTTTTTCTAAATCTGGCGCAAATTGCGGTGTAATTTGCACCGAGTTTTGCACCTAGTTATGCGCCAGGTTTTGCATCAGGTTTTGCGACAGGTTTTGAGCCTAGTTTTGCACCTAATTTTGCACCTAGTTTGTACATCTACTCTTGTTGCGCCCCCTTTTATGCCCATGTTTGCCTCAACTTTTACGCCCTTGTTTTCATTCACTTTTGTATCCTTTTTTACATCCACTTTTGCATCCACTTCTGCTTCTTTTTTTGCATCCCTTCGTGCGCCAAGTTTTGTATCAAAATTTACATCCTGTTCTGAGTCTAGTTTTGCATCTCATTTGTTTCAGCCATTTTTGCATCCACTTTTGCATCCATTTTTTCATCCACTTTTGCACCCACTTTTTCATCCCTTTTTGCATCCCATTTTACCATCCATGTTTACGTATTTTTTTGCATCTACTATTGCATCCATTTTTTTCGCGTCCCAACTCATACCCATTTTTGCGCTTACTTTTACACCCACTTCTGCTTCAACTTTTGCATCCACGTTTGCATCTTTTTTGGCATCCTATTTTACATTAGTCATTGCATCCCTTTTTGCATCCATTTTTGCATCCACTTTTGCGTTGGGTGTTATGACTACTTTTGCATCTACTTTTGTTGCATCCACTTTCGCATCTAATTATGTATCCAATTTTACATCCATGGTTGTATCCACTTTTGTGCCACTTTTTTCATCATGTTTTGCTTCCATGATTACATCCACTTTTGCATCACCTTTTGCATCCATTTTTGGTGCACCCCATTATGCACCCACTTTTGCGCCTACTTTTGTTGCATCCTTTTTTGCATCCATGTTTTTATCCACTTTTGCATCTAGTTTTACACCCAGATGTTGAAGATGAAAATTAGGATAATGATTATGATATTGAGGATGGTTATGATGATGATGATAATGTTGTTGATAATGAGGAGAACGATGACAATGATGATAATGATGACGATTATGATGATGATGATAATGTTGTTGATAATGAGGAGAACGATGACAATGATGATAATGATGACGATTATGATGAGGAGGAGGAGTATAATGGCAATGACGACATTGCCGATGATCATGATGGCAATGCAATGAATGGTGATGATGGTGATGATGACAATGACAATGATGATGAGTAAAATTAGAATGATGATTTTGATCATCTTAAAAAATAAGTTGTTATTTGTCATGCATAAATCGTGTGTGTCGTCCATGACCCTTTTCCACTAATCACATATTTTGGGTAGATGCTATTTCTTATGCCAAAGGTAATGATGAATAACTGATGAAAATGTCAATAATCATGATGATGATGTCAAGGACAATGGTGATGATGATGACATGGATGATGATTATGCCGATTATGATGACTATTGTGATAATCATGATGACAATGACAAAGATGACGATGATGATGATGATGATCATCATCATTTCCATCATCGTCTTCATTAAAAACATCAT